>CAWUFW010005510.1:0-132500 GCA_963921515.1 Calotriton arnoldi | reverse complement strand
CCTAACTATAATGTATCTCTAACCTATGGTCATTTCATGGAATATACACTCTCACACACACATATATATATATATACACATACACAATTTAAAAGTCGTATTAATTTAATTTTTTAGCATTATTTCCCATGGGGTCTTATATTAAGTCCCTGCCTCCGTTATTTTCTATGAGAGTGTGTTGCAGTACATGTGAGTAATCTTGTGTGGTGCTATACTTACTCCAAGGGTGGGCTGGAGTACATTTACTACTGTATTTTCACCTTTAGGGCAGCAGTAACTTTAGAAGTGTAGTTTGTGAACAGCAATGGTCTTACTCTTTTGTGGGTGGGTGTTAGATATTAACATCCCCCCCCCTAACTCTTCCTTCATCCGCCCCTAAATAACTCCTCATTCTTCCCTGAACCCCTCGCTTTTAGTAGTAGATTTGTCTCACTGTCCCACCACTCCCCCATCCCCTCCCATGTTTCCACTGAGTAGTACGCTTACATGCAGAGACACATCCCCATAGTAAAGATAGGCGTTGCGGAGGTGGAGATACCACCATAGGTTTCTGATTGCATTTTGTAGACAGTAAGCAGTACTACAGTCTGACTACTTTCCGTATTACAAAATACAGTTTGTGAATCAGGCCCAACGTTTTTTCATTTTTGTCAGTCTTTGTTTGATCATCATGTTATTTCTCTTTTTATCTGTTTGCCAGAGCTTAATTTGAGCCGGGGTTGCTGGTGGGGGCCACCGGCACTCTTTTTTGGGGACCAGCACTTATTTTTCCTCCTCAAACATTTCCTGAGAGCAAAAGAGGGAACACATACAAAGGGGAAAGAAGGAGAAAGACAAACACAAAGAACCGTCAAAGGGAGAAAGCAGGAACTTGCAAGAGTGAGATAAAAGGGCAGGGAGTGGATTAAAGGAGGTTGAGATGGATTCCTGACTATGCAGCCTTGGCATTCAGCGCACCAGTTCCAGCTGTGGACGTCTGACCAGAGCTTTGGGCACCGGCACTTATTTTTCTGCAAATTAAGCCCTGCTCTTTGCACTGTGTTTGTTGATTCCTGCATGCCCAGCACCTCTGGTAGAGTAAAGCCTTGAGCCCGGTCTGCGCTACCAAAGGAAGAGCCAGAACTACTACAAGGAGGGCTTTGTTCCACTCTCTTAAAAAATAAAAGGGCGAGGGTGTTGTGGGAGCTCAGCTAGAGAATGCCTCACTGCCCCCTCTGCTCAAACAGTGTGTTCCTCATACAGCCCCCACTCCATGACGCCTTGTGCCAGTGAATACATTACTAGTGGCCCTCCCGCGCAGAGCGGGGGCGCAGTATTACCGTTCCGGTAGTGCTGAGTGGATTGCCGCAGGTTTCCTCTGACCCCATCCTGCCTGCGGGGAGCTGGTAATCCTGCTAACAGGTTTAGTCAGGCAGAGGTTTATCTTCTCCCTGCAGGCCCAGCACTGGGCGGCTTCTGCTGAGGCAGCGGGGGGGGGAGCGCCTCCCTCTCCTGCTCTCCTGCAAGGGAATCAAATAATGAACGTCCTCCTGACTGAAATGTATCTGAGAGACGTAAAATGCCCATCACTGCTGCATACACTGAGGCCGGACTAACGAAGGCGGAAAAACCCATGAAGGCCGTGGGAAGGCTTCGGCACGGAGCTTCCATGTGATATGAGCGACCATGGCTGTAATCACCACGGCTCCAGGATTCTGGCTCTGGGATCTTCACTGAGCCCCACACTTCTTAACCTTTATGTCCGCCCACTTGCAGACATTATATGCTCCCATGGTTTCTCAACGGTGACATATGCAGATGACACACTGATCATTGTTTTCCTCTCTGCCAATCCCGAGGCAGCATCACACCAACTCAATTCCTGTCTAACTGAAGTTGCAGATTGGGTGGCCGCCAGTTGCCTAAACTTAATGGTGATAAGACAGAGGTACGAATAGTTGGGAATAATCTCCCCTTAGGGGGTGATCTCAGCTGGCCCAAGTCCCTAGGAGTTCTCCCATCTTCCAAGTCGGAAGTAAAAAGTCTGGGCATCATCACTGACAGCAAACGTACCATGGAAGTCCAGACTAGAAAACTGTCATCAGCCTGCTTTGGACTTCTGAGAATCCTCAGGAAGCTGCTGAGGTGGTTGCCAAGACCTGTACGAAGAGTGGTTGTTCAGGGCTTGATACTATCATGGCTGCACTATGGAAACTCCCTATATTTAGGTAGTTCGAAATCCGTGATTGAGAAACTCCAAGTGATCCAGAATGCTGCTGCCTGTATTCTCTTGGGAATCCCAAAGCATCAGACCGCACCGCCCGCATTATTCTTGCTGCATTGGCTGCAGATACAAACAAGGATTCAGTTTAAAGCTTTGTGCCTGGCTCACCGAGCTCTGTATAGGAAGGGGCCGCAAATTCTACATCGTTTGATTCACCCCTACTGTCCCACAAGTGATTTAAGATCCAGGAACCTAAATTTACTGGTCGTCCCAAGGGTGAATAAGGCTAGGAGTGGGGGGTGCTTGTTTGCACACTTGGTTCCCAAATTATGGAATTCCCTTCCTTTAGTGCTCAGGCAGAATGATAATTTACTCAGTTTCAGGAAACAGCTTAAAACATACTTGTTCGTGTAATCATGATTTCCTAGGAGTCCGGCAGACCTTCTAGCGCTGAGAAGCCTGCCGGGTCGCCATGCGCTTAAGAAATGCTTTGAATTGAATTGAATTGGGAGGACCGTGAAGAAGCATGTGTGGGCCAGGAGATGCATGGGCAGGAGAGAAGAATCAGGAAAGGGTTTTGGGAGATCTTCTGTTTTACATGCGAACAACATCTGTCCAATTTTACCATGTCTATGAAGTTCTGTTTACTTTTTTTAAGGAATGATGAGTCTACTAGACGTGACTTTCCCTGTGTCTTATCAATCAATCAGGATTTGTTAAGCGCGGCTAATCACCCGACAGGGTATCCATGCACTTGCAGGTCCCGGAGGCTCATTTGAACAGCCAGGTCTTGAGGGCCCTTCGGAAAGAGAAGGAAAACCAAGGAGAAGGCGCTCCAAAAATTGGGGGAAAAGTAAGGAGAAAGCAGTGCAAACAAGGGAAAAGCAAGGAGAACACAGGAGCAACAGTGATGCAGCAGCACGAGGAGAGCTGGGCCTGGGACATGCTCAATAGGGTTGCGCTGTGGCTTCCATTAAGTAGGTCCTGGGAAGAGGGAGGGGCGCTGGGAGGCAGTGGGCGGGGCTAGGTAGGAGGTGGGGAAAAAACGGGGGTTGCAAAGTTATTCTGTGTGCTCTTTGCAGTCCCATGTTTTGCTGATTAGTACTGGTGATATCTGACTCTGACTGTCCCTGGGCTCCGTCTAACCAGGCCCAGGGCCAGGGCTATGTTGAAAACACAGTGAAAATACATACATACATGAGGGTACACTATATATTAGGGTACACTTATAATTGGTGCGACCTACCCTATAAATCCCTAGTAGATAATAGGGCAGGGGGATTAAAACTACCTATAGTCCCTAGTATATAATAGGGCATGGCAGTTTAGAGGCCAGCAGACCTTTCTGCACTTGCATGTGTGCACTGCTGAGAGCCTGGGGTCATTTTAAAAGCAGTCCTGTGTTGCAGCACTGCTTTTAAATGTACATTTTGCCAAAACTCGACTTTGGTGGTAGGAGCACTTAAAAAGTGATCAACTACAATATTATGGCATTTTAGAGAACCCCAGGGCCTCCCCTAGGTGCGCCAGGGGTAGGTGGTCATGTCATTATAAGGAGGGCCCTTATAAAAGATGTTCTATATGCCCTGGTGAAAGAGAAACTGCACATTTCACTTTCACTTTTGTTGTAAAGGGCCTTCCAAAATCGACTTTTGTGCTAAGAGCACTGTGAAGTGAGGATCTACACTATTTTTGCATATTCAGGACCCCTAAAATCTCCCCTATGTGTCCCAGGGGTGTGGGGTCCTGCAACTATGAGCAGGGGCCTTATAAAATATGTTTTATATACCCTGATGATGGAGAAATTGCACATTGCAGTTCTCCCATTAATGATGCCTAGCCCCGTAAGATTACATGGCAATAAGTTATGAATGCATAAATATTACTAGGAAATAAAATGAAAATACTGTTCAAGGACTTAGGAGAGTGGTATTGATAAATCCAAAAATATGCCAATATTGAATTTATCCTAATGTATACAGAAAAGACGTTATAAGACTTTCTTGTCTGTAAACCAAAATTCAGCCTTCCTGCCCTCTTTCCTGATTGGTCAGAGTCAACAGGATTAGCGAGGCTGCTTTAATGAAGTGATAATTGGCTCACCCATGGAGAGGCTATCTGGTGGAGAGAGCTCTGCTACATAGGAATGCCAGAGGGGAGGGGTCGAAAAGCATGAAACTTCCAAGGGGGATAGGACAGGCAGGGCAGGCCAGGTCCATCTACCCTCAGCCCATCTGACCCAGCCAGATGGCAGGCTTAAAGCAGGAATTTGCAGATGGTAGAGGGAGGAGTGCTATGGAAATGAGCCATACTGGAGGTTGGTTTAACTAGTACTTTCTCCTCTGCTGAGATTTCAGCCATACTGAATTTTTGAGGAATAGTGCTTTCTGGGAGAAGATTATGCCACACTTTGGAGAAAGTTGTCATGGTCTGGGGTGTTGCCCTGCACCTCATTGGACAGGAGTGCTCTCCTGCTTGACCCCAGAGAACACTGAATAAGTATCTGAGAGGGGCAGTGCCTCTCAGCTCTGCTGCTTGAAACTAAGAGAAGAAGGCTTGCCAAGGTGGAAACTTGATTTGCACCATCAGGCCCAGCATTCTGACTGACTGCACCTGCTGCATTGTCTGGAACTACAGGCCTTTTAATGTACCTTGCTTCAAGAGGAATAAAGAGTGGACTCCCTGCAAGCTACAGGGTAACAGAGCTCACCTGGGCACACCACCAAGAATCCCCTGCCTGGAGTGCATCCAGTGGATCTGTAAGGGTTTTGTCCAGTTGCTTTGTGGGAATTGTGATCCCAACCTTTCAAGGACCATCTTGGAGCTTCCAGACTCTTGGATTGGTTTTGGATACTTTGGACCTTCAAGAGGAACTTCAGGAAGAAGTTCCAGAAGTTTGGAGCAACGCCCAATCCTATGAGTTACCCACCCGTGCTTCTGGATGGATAGAGTATATGGCATGGCTGGTTGCATAGCACCCAACCCTATGGGTTACCCACCCGTGCTCCTGGATGGATAGAGTATATGGCATGGCTTGTTGCACAACGCCCAATCCTATGGGTTACCCACCGCTGCCCCTGGATGGATGGAGTATATGGCATGGCTTGTTGCACAACACCCCGTCCTATGGGTTACCCACCGCTGCCCCTGGATGAACGGAGTCTATGGCATGGCTTGTTGCACAACACCCAACCCTTTGAATTACCCACCGCTGCCCCTGGATGGACAGAGTATATGGCATGGCTTGTTGCACAAAGCCCCGTCCTATGGCTTACCCACCGCTGCCCCTGGATGAACGGAGTCTATGGCCTGGCTTGTTGCACAACGTCCCGTCCTATGGGTTACCCACCGCTGCTCCTGGATGGATGGAGTATATGGCATGGCTGGTTGCACAACGCCCCGTCCTATGGGTTACCCACCCGTGCTCCTGGATGGATAGAGTATATGGCATGGCTTGTTGCACAATGCCCCATCCTATGGGTTACCCACCGCTGCCCCTGGATGGACGGAGTATATGGCATGGCTAGTTGCACAACGCCCAAACATCCAGGTTACCCACCGCTGCCCCTGGATGGACAGAGTATATGTCATGGCTGGTTGCACAACGTTCAGTCCTGTGAGTTACCTACCACTGTTCCTGGATGGACAGATTATATAGCATAGCTGATTGAACAATGCCCATTTGTATGGGTTACCCACTGCTGACCCTGGATGGACGGAGTGTATGGCATGGCTGGTTGCACAACGCCCAATCCTGAGTTACCCATCGCTATCCTGGATGGACGGAGTATATGGCATGGCTGGTTGCACAACGTCCATTCCTATGTGTTACCCACCGCTGCTCCTGGATGAACGGAGTATAGGCATGGCTGGTTGCACAGCACCCAGTCCTATGAGTTACCCACCACTGCTCCTGGATGAACGGAGTCTATGGCATGGCTGGTTGCACAACGCCCAATCCTATGAGTTACCCATCGCTATCCTGGATGGACGGAGTATATGGCATGGCTGGTTGCACAACGTCCATTCCTATGTGTTACCCACCGCTGCTCCTGGATGAACGGAGTATAGGCATGGCTGGTTGCACAGCACCCAGTCCTATGAGTTACCCACCGCTGCTCCGGGATGAACGGAGTCTATGGCATGGCTGGTTGCACAGCACCCAGTCCTATGAGTTACCCACTGCTGACCCTAGATGGACGGAGTCTATGGCATAGCTTGTTGCACAATGCCCCATCCTATGGGCTACCCACCGCTGCCCCTGGATGAACGGAGTCTATGGCATGGCTAGTTGCACAATGCCCAAACATCTAGGTTACCCACCGCTGCCCCTGGATGGACAGAGTATATGGCATGACTGGTTGCACAACACCCAACCCTTTGAATTACCCACCTCTGCCCCTGGATGAACAGAGTATATGGCATGGCTGGTTGCACAACGTTCAATCCTGTGAGTTACCTACCACTGTTCCTGGATAGACAGATTATATAGCATAGCTGATTGAACAATGCCCATTTGTATGGGTTACCCACTGCTGACCCTGGATGGACGGAGTGTATGGCATGGCTGGTTGCACAACGCCCAATCCTATGAGTTACCCATCGCTATCCTGGATGGACGGAGTATATTGCATGGCTGGTTGCACAACGTCCATTCCTATGTGTTACCCACCGCTGCTCCTGGATGAACGGAGTCCATGGCATGGCTGGTTGCACAACGCCCAGTCCTATGAGTTACTCATCGCTATCCTGGATGGACGGAGTATATGGCATGGCTGGTTGCACAACGTCCATTCCTATGTGTTACCCACCGCTGCTCCTGGATGAACGGAGTCTATGCTGGCGTGGCTGGTTGCACAGCACCCAGTCCTATGAGTTACCCACCGCTGCTCCTGGATGAACGGAGTATATGGCATGGCTGGTTGCACAGCAGCCAGTCCTATGAGTTACCCACTGCTGACACTGGATGAATCGGAGCATATGGCGTGTCTGGTTGCACAACACTCATTTCTATGGGTTGTTCACTGGCGCTGTGCTGTTAGATGGACATAGCATATGCCACAGAGGGTTGCACAGTATCCTTTCCCATGGGTGGCTCACTGCTACTCCTGGGTGAACCCCTCAGAGTATATGCCATCACTGGTTATGCAATACTCATTCCCATTTGGGGTCACTGCTGCTCCTGGGCTGACCTCTCACAGCATCTTCTGTGGATGGTTGCACAATCCCAGCTCCTAGAGGTTGCTCACTGCTCCTTCTGGGTGGACCCTTAGGGCTTGTTCTGTGGCTGGTGGCACATTTCCCATTTCTGCTTGTGTCTCACTGACACTCCTGTGTGGACCCCTTAGGGCTTGTTCTGTAGATTGTTGCACATTTCCCTTTACTACAGGATGCCCTCTGCCACTCCTTGGTGGACTCAACAGAGGGTCTAGAAGATGGCATCACACAGGGGGGGCACCCTTACACTCTTGCAGCCCTTCTTAAGCTCCTTACTCAGAGTGGTTTACTTTAAGATACAAATGATTCCAAAAAGTGTGGTATCCTCATCTATACTCGTGTCATCTCACACATTACTACATCCACGCATAGTTGCAGCTTCACCCCACTGCTTCATGCTTTGAACAGTCTCGGCCATACGTGTGTCCTCTCACACATTACTACATCCACACGTAGTTGCAGCTTCACCCTACTGCTTCATGCTTTGAACAATCTCGGCCATACGTGTGTCCTCTCACACATTACTACATCCACGCGTAGTTGCTGCTTCACCCCACTGCTTCATGCTTTGAACAGTCTCGGCCATACGTGTGTCCTCTCACACATTACTATATCCACGCATAGTTGCAGCTTCACCCTACTGCTTCATGGTTTGAACAGTCTCGGCCATACGTGTGCCCTCTCACACATTACTACATCCACGCGTAGTTGCAGCTTCACCCCACTGCTTCATGCTTTGAACAGTCTCGGCCATACATGCATGGCAACAAAGCCACATGGACCCCACTCCACTCACACAGCATGTATCCATGCACTGGCATCTAAGGATTACAACTCTTGCCTTCAGACACAGCATCAGCACACTACCCATGTAGGTCACAAGACACACACACATGCATCCGAAGCGCTCCAGTGGAATAGAGTGCTTGATGCATTCATCAGCGCTATATATATATATATGTTTACACATGAAGCACTATATAAACACACCTATACACCAACGACAAAGAAACGTGCTGCCCCTCCTCTTCGTGCACCACATGGTGTGTATCACTTGGTTGGTTTCCAAATATGGCGATAGAAGCTGGTCTGTTTCTTCGTTGGAGGTTTTCAGTTCATTGTGTAACAACTCATACAGACCTCATCATTTTTAACTTGGGTCACACAACTCAGCCACATCAGAGGAGGGTTTTACCTTTGTTTTATGGTCGGTTTACACTTTATAACTACAATGGGCCCTATTACGAGAAACTAACGCAGCGCGGTGCCGCAAGTCATTTTGCTGCGCCGCGCTGTATTAGTTTAGAGGCACAGAGATGCAACATATTTACAACAATATGTTGCATTCCTGTGCTTTTCACAAACTGCTGCCATGCGCCGGCACAGGCATCCTTGCACCATGGTGCAAGGGTGCCTGCGTCGTGTGGAGATTGTTTTGGTGCAGGAAGTGCCACCTTCCTGCACAAAACAATCAATTGAGGTGATTTCCTCTTCCAATGTGTGCTGTAGAATGCAGCACGCATTGAAGGAGGAAAAAAACAAGGAGAAATGAAAACATTTCTCCCGTTTGCACCTTGCTACGCCACCCCTGGGGGTGGCGTAGCATTCTGATGCATTTCCAGGTTGACGATTGCTCGTAAATCTGGAAATGCATCCGTGGACATGGGTGCTGCATGGGAACACCCACAACAACACCCATGTCACGCCCCTAACACTCAAAGTGTTGCGTTGAAAAGGGGCGATATTTACAAGCACACGTAAAGCCACGCAGGGTGGCTTTACGTGTGCTTGCAAATATGTATGTATGTATTTAAGCTTATAAAGCGCGCTGCTACCCCCAACGGAGGGTTCCCGGCGC
Organism: Calotriton arnoldi; assembly: GCA_963921515.1. Classification (NCBI taxonomy): domain Eukaryota; kingdom Metazoa; phylum Chordata; class Amphibia; order Caudata; family Salamandridae; genus Calotriton; species Calotriton arnoldi. The sequence goes on along the minus strand of CAWUFW010005510.1, from coordinate 123,222 downwards.
TAGCGGAGACAGAAAAAGGTGAGGGCGAGTTATCGTGAGCTACAGTGTGCTAAGGAAGGCTGAAGAGCCAGGACTTCAGGACTTTCCGGAAAGTGGATTCCGAGTTGGCCTTTCTAATGTGTTCAGGCATGGAGTTCCACAAGGTCGCGGTTTTGACGGGGAAGGAACGTCCCCCTAGTCTGGCCTTTGAAAAACGGGGGGTGACAAGGCGTTCAAGATGGTTTGACCTTAGGGTCCTTGTCTGATGGTATTTACGAATTCTCTTCCTTAGATATTGAGGACCAATATCGTTGATTGCCCTGTAGGCAGTCGCGGTCCGTGTAGGAGTGCCAGCCGGGCGGTGACGTGGGGCGGGGGAGGGGCAGGGTGGGGGGTAGCAAAGTACGGATTACGGACCAATACAGGTAAGTAAACATTTAAATCAATGAAACGAATTTCGTTGCGCGCACTGCATCGCATTTGGCGATGCAGCGCTCTAACGAAATTCGTTTTATTGATTTAAATGTTTACTTACCTGTATTGGTCCGTAATCCGTACTTGCTCCCCACCCTGCCCTCCCCGCCCACGTCACCGCCCGGCCGGCACTCCTACACAGACCGCGACTGCCTGTAGGCCAGAGTCAGTGCCTTGAATTCTGTCCTCCTTCTGACGGGCAGCCAGTGGAGGCTACGTAAGTGAGGGGAAATGTGATGCCGTAGCGGGACGTTTCTGATAAGCCTGGCGGCCGCGTTCTTTACAGTTTGCAATTTCCTGATCAGGTATGCTGGCAGACCCAAGTACAAACTGTTTGCATAGTCTAGCTACGATGTGATATCACGCAGCAGGTTGCGCTGCCGGTGCGTCACCCAACGTGACGCACCGGCGACGCAAGGGGCTTGTAAATAAGCCCCATATGTACACACACACACACACATATATGAAGATGCATTCTATTGTTGCATCCTTAACCAATATGGTTTGCTGTACACCAGCCACTATCTAAAGCAGAACATATTGGTAGAATGTGCAAAAAATACATTCAATGAGGACGTTCCCTGGAGTCTCCTAATTTTATTTAATCATGTATTTATTTGTCATTCTTTTGTGCCTGGGCCGGGGTTTGGCGTTGGAGTGCTGCTCAAGACCAAACTTGGGGGCAAATTTACAAGCCCCTTGCGCCACTTTTGCGTCATTTTTCCCATGTTAGAAATGACGCAAAAGTGGCGCAAGGGGCTTGTAAATCTGCCCCTCGGTTCCTAGTAATGACATTTTTGCAAACGCGCACTCTAAGCTGGCTTCTTAGCACGAGTACTAGACGCGTGCTGCCTCGTTAAATTACTTATGCATGCAGTATATGTTTTTTTTTACTTTCCTGGGCCCAAAGATGCGTTTCTACTAAGATTCCCCCTTCTCCTTCATCGGTTACAGTACATTATGCGTAAATATTCAGGGCATTAATGAGAGTGTTCCACGGAAGGCGATTGGCTATAAATAGACACAACAGAACCTGGAAATAATACAGAAATATTTTAAAAGCTGATGAAGGAAGATAGTGTTTAGGTTGTATCACCAGTGACAGTTTTAAAAAAATCAGCATAATTTCCGGTTCCTCTCTATAGCTTCAGCCTGGGCAATCCGACAGTAGGATTTGTGAATGTGACTATAACATCCATCCATCTTGGTAATTATGCATGCATAATAATGCAGTTATTGTGTGTGCACGTATAGTGGGAGGTGCAGCACTTAAAAGAACATTGCTTATGCACGCAGCCGAGGTGACTGGGGGGCGGGGGGCATGGATCGCATACCACTACACACACAAAGGGGCATATTCTCAAGGACTCATCGCCGATTTAGCGGCACATTTCCACCACGAAAGTGGCGAAAGATCTATTGCCCTATTCACAAGCCTGCGCTAACAGCCGACATCGCCAGTTTACCTGCGATAGCTGCCGCTAAAAACATCGCCAAGGCTGACAGCGACAACTAACGCTAATGACATGCAGAGTAGGCGTTCCCGTCCAAAAACTCACGATAACACCACTTCGCGATATTCTCAACGACCAGCCAGATCGGCGATGCGGTCCAAAAACAGGCGATAAGGCGCATTAGCAGCAGGGACTTAAGACCTGCTTTTTTCTGGTCTTAAGTAGGACGAAAACCTGCAGTATAAAGGGAGCCCAGCCCAGAGCCACATCTGAAGACCAACAGATGCCATGGAGCTACTAATCATGCAGCTTGGAGACACAAGAGGGCCACCACCCCCAGGACCACCCCCGCACCCAGGACCGCCCCCGGACTACCACCGAGGCAGCGCAGAACAAGACAGCGGACCCTCCGAAAATGCACCAGCCTCAGAGACTTAACGCCAGAGGATGACATTGCCCACTACAGGCTCAAAAGGACAACCATCCTCCGCATCCTGACCCACATTGCCCACAGGCTGACGGTACCAACACAGCGGACAACCAACATCCCTCCGCAGACAAAGCTGCTGGCTGTGCTGCGCTTGTTGGCCTCTGGTATCTTCCAACCAACAACTGCCAGAGTCGGAGGAGTCTCACAGCCAGCCCAATCAAAGTTCCTCACACCTGTCATGGATGCCATCATCAGCTTCATACCCCAGCACCTTCACTTCCCACACACTGCGCAGGAACAGCTGGAGACCAAGCATGGCATCTACGCCATAGCTGGCTTCCCGCACGTGTTGGGGGCAATTGACTGCACACATGTCCTACTTGTGCCCCCTGCCGACACTGCACACAAGTACCGCAACTGAAAGCACACGCATTCCATCAACGTGCAGGCAATAGTGGACCACCGGGGACTGTTCACCAATGTCGTCGCCAACTTCCCAGGCAGTGTGCATGATTCCTACATCTTCCGACAGTCCATCATCAACCAGCGCTTTCAGGATGGCACCTATGGAAATGCACTGCTCGTTGGTAAGTACCAACGGAACCCACCACACACCTCAACTCCACAATCATACAACTCACAACTGGGGGAATGCACACGTAACAACATCACATACAACATGCCAACCAACATGCCCACCTACCAGACACGACAACACAAGGAACTGTGGTAACAGGGGCCAGACATGTAGACAAACCATCCACAAAGGCATAGCCCCTCTGACACACAATTGCAGAATGTGGGGAGAGGTGGGAACCAAGAATGTGCGAAGGAGGCAATGGACCCATGAATAAGAATGTACACAATGCAAAGTGTGGCGGTGATGTGCTGGACAGTCTTGAGTATGCAGAGCACAGACATGTCCATGTGGACATATACTGCTGGTGTTTGCAGTGTTGAGGACAGTGGACGCAACCATGTTACCTCAGGCAGTGGGGAAGACCTTGGACATGTAGCTATGTCGCCCCCCCTGTAAGCGCAAGCATAGTGGGCTGGGCCGGCGTACGCCAGTCCAGCGTAGGAGTGTGAAGAAATGGCCCGGGGCTCTGGGCGTGGTACAGTTCTGGGCTCTGGGCGTGGTTCAGTTCCGGGCTGGCCACAAAAGTGACTATGGCGTGTGTCTCTGTTGTGGTGTCAGCGCCACCCGGCCCTTAATTGACAATGTTGCAATGTAGTGTTGTAGGGATTCTGCACATACACAGAACTATGCACAGCAATGCGGGACTTCGGTATCTAGGGGCTACGCCTTCCTACAGCCTTAGTACCCACGAGCCAACGACCGGCTAGCTATAGTGTCCCACCTGCCCTCCTATACACAGATAGAGAAACAGGCGTTTAGACAACCCACAACACAACACTCCCCTAATCACTCAGGGATCGTGGTAACAGGCCATTCCCTTTCGCTCAGACTCTCGTACTCATCCACAACAAGAGATTGACAGAGTCACTGAGTTAGTTTAAGATGTTTATTTTAACTAACGTGCTCTAAAATGCAGTATACGAGCCACTACTAAAATCAGAATGGATAATACAAACATTGTCAGCATTGTAGCAAGTCCATACATTATAAAAGGAGAAATCATTGTATATTGATTCTGGAGTTAGGACTATAAAACCTACTCTCCCTCCCCATGGACGGGAAAACTAAGATGATATCATAGAAGATCTCTGGGTTTGTATAGCAGACCCCATACCTCTAATACATAGATCGTGTCTCTACATCACAGCTCCATACAGCTCTTCATTCTTGAAAAGTCTCTCCTCAAGTGTGTCTGCGTGTAACATGCATTCTCCTAATATCAAATAAAAGGTGCGTGTCCCACAAACAGCAGCTGCAGGGTATGTTTTGTCTATGTGCTAGGGCCTGACCAGATCAAAATAACAAGGGACGGTGTTGTTTGACCTTGCTCACGATGTTCAGACTAAACTCCAGGAACAAGCAGGGAACCAGCGCAGCCAGCGGGTCGCAGGTGACCAGCGAAAACATTCTTGCATAAGAATAAGCCTTTAGTGTTGTGTGCAAAAGCAGCATCATGACCTCCGGACCCATTCTAATCTAAAGATGCCAACGGGGTCCCTTAAATCCACATGACACCCTCTCCCTGGCCAGGTTGCAGAAGAATAGAAAAAACAAGGTCCAAGTCGCAAGCAGAGTAAAAGCACTGAGCATAGCAGGGGCAAAGTTCCAAAAAATCAAAATCATTATAAGGTTTATTAGTGGTAAAATACGAGAAGAAGAAAAAAAATAAAAATGTCTTGTTGAACATTAATCATCGGAATCATATGAGATCCGTTGAAACTTGGAAGGCAAGGTGTTCCAAAAGACGGTCCCCCTCCTCAGAGACAAGGAGGAACAACATCCAATTCAACAACTCGAAGGAGCATACGTGCTCATCATAATCCATAGCTTCAAAAAGCATGGTCGTACATCCTGTATCGTACTCAATGTAGCTGTGGTGCAGCAGGCGCGACGCCCCTTCACAGATGTCCCATTGTGCCAGCACTCCATTCACGGCCGCCATCAGCATGCGGGTACCAGTTGCACATGATTGATCATGACGCAATAGGGGGCCACAGCAACAGGTCGTAATCAGGGCAAGGCCGTATGGCGTTTGAGAGGCACAAATCCAAAGCCCAGGAGAAAGGACAATCGCGGCACCAAAAAACTGGATGGACGCATGTAAAGTATGCGTATCTGTAAGTCACATTGTAGGCAGCACCCACGACAGCCATAGGCAGGCAACCAAGGAATTCCTGCAATCGGCTACGGTACAGCTCCAGCTGGACCGGATGATCGAGTACCACATGAAGGGCAGCCATTACGAAGTAGTAAAACAAGTACCAGGACAGCACCAGCGAGCAAGAGGATCAACGGCAAACCACCAAAAGCGCAGGAAAAAATGGAATGAATAAAAGCCGGAATTACAACTAAATATCGTTTGAAACGAGGACACAAGACCTCAGCCCACCAATTTAAAAAAGGTGCAAGGCCTTCTGTGTCAGAAACATTGAATATTTGGTGTATCAACTCCCCAAAATGTAGTGGGAGATTGGTATTTAATAGGGATTGTATACCACTTGATGTCCGAGCCACCTGTAGCTCTAATGTTTCACGGGCGAGGTCAAGGCAAGTTCATGTTGGAATAACAGTGCTTTGGGCCTACTTAATTGGTTGAAGCTTGCTTTCATAGCGGGAACAGAAGGCCACAGAGAGCTATCAGCAATGCCATGCAAGGGTGGAAACAGGACGTTGCTGCAAGAGGGACACCATTGCCGATACACCTGCGTGCGCCGAAGCCATGCCCTCATGTGCAGCTGTGATCAACGCATGTCTGCGGTCCTCGTTGGGAATCAGCGGATCCCCAACGGAAGGAATTGTTACTGTCGGAACTTGTTCCAGGGACAATTGGTATTTATATTTGGACGGAAACCCCTGTGGGTATTTCGTCCCGTCTCTGGTAGCCGCTACAGCTGCCAGTATGTCGGTATCAACTTTTGTCATAGACCTTGTGACTGCTGTTACTGAACAAGTGGCTACTGCATTTCTGCCTGCCTCGTCAGCCAGAGTGTTGCCTACAGCGTGTGGTCCCACGCACTGATGGCCAAGAGTATGTATTACATGTGTAAATGGCAAGCCCTCTTTGAGAGCCGCCACTCGTACCCAAAGCATTTTATGCTTGATCGTGTTACCCACATGACATGACATGACAGTAGCATGCACCCGGAGGGAGGGCTCGCCCGAATGGAAAAATAAAGGAGCGCTCGGGGTCTCGGCTCATACATGCCAACTGTTGTGTGTGTATCTTCATTGCCGCAGCATAAGCCAAAAGCCTAGCCTCAATCGCAGCGCGAGTTCAGCCAGGCCTGAAATCCACATCTGTGTCCGCCCTATCCTTACCATGGGCCTACACACACGTGGCCGCCCACCTTCAACGGCCAACATTACAGTGTTGTTGTCAGGCTTGCGGACATGCGCAGACAGGCATGACAATGGTGTTCCGTAGGAGTGCAAGTGATGCAACCGCGCAGCGCACACAAGTAAATAGGCTCGGGGGAGCAGCTGTGAGACTACATAATAAACATTGATCCCGCACATTAGCCAGAAGCAATACATGGCAAACATGAATCCCAAAGTCACACAAATCACACACCACAAAACTTGTAAGTCTGCCAACACAGCATGCTGAACCACCAATTTACACTAATCTCACTTACTCTCACAGGTGATCAAGGATATGCACTCTGCCCGTGGATGATGACACCCCTCCGAGCCCCGAACACCCCGGCCCAGAGACAGTACAATGTGGCCCACAAACACACCAGGGGCATTGTTGAGCGCACATTTGGCGTGTTAAAGTCACGTTTCAGGTGCCTGGGCATCACAGGTGGAAGACTCCTGTACAGCCCGGAAATAGTGTGCAAGATGATCATTGCATGTTGTGTATTGCACAGCATATGTGTACTCACCAATGCCCCATGGATCCAAGTGCCAGATGCACCGGACGATGATGAGGAAGATGAGGCAGATGGACCACACCCCACTGCAGCTGCAGCAGGAATAGCCCGAAGGAACACAGTCATTAGCAATTTCTTCGCATGAGCACGTCACATTGTGACTGTCCTTAGCAATCATGGAACAGTACAAAATGACCACATGAACAGCATGTGCAAATAAATTCATTGCAACACACATTCCCTGTGTGCATGTCAGTCCTCTGCATTAGCACATCACTCTGACAAGTGTAAGTGCAACATTAAGTGCTAACAATCTCACAATTAGCATATAGATGGTGGGTATGTTACCTCTGTACAGAGAGGCTGTTTAGGGTGTCACGTATTCGAAATGCCATTTCAGGGTGTCAAATGTAGTACGTAATCCCACTCATCAGCGTATCACATGTGTACAATAACATGACATGAAGGCTGTCATTGGTGTTCAAAAAAAGACAACAGGGTGTCATTTGGGGTCAAATATGACATTTCGGGTGTCATTTGGGGTCAGATATGAATTTCGGGTGTCATTTGGGGTCAAATATGGAATTGCGGGTGTTATTTGGGGTCCAATATGGAATTGCGGGTGTCATTTGGGGTCAAATATGAACCACCCTGATGCAGAGATGCACCCTGTGACTCAAGTCCCACAACATGTGCAACATGGACGTAAGGGGGATGGGGGCACAGTGAACACCTCAGCAACATGGGAGATGCACGCCAGCCAAAAAGCCAGCAGGAATACCTTGCGTGGAACACACCAAGGTGTCCCCTGGACATATGTGCCATGTACAGATCACATGTGTACACGGACGTCATCCATCAATAGTAGTGAACAGTGTCAGCTAATAGATGCAAGGTGAGAAGTCACGCGCCTCCTCACAGCTACCTGTACACATCACTGTCGGACTGCAGCAAAACACCACTGCTACATCTGAGCATGCAAAATTGACCGTGAGGGCACGTACATGGCTGGTTAGGGTTCAACCATGCCGGAAGGTGAAGCAGTAACATCCCCCCCAACCCACATCACTTTTCCAGAATGCAAGCAGATGACAAACTAACATTAGGGATGTAAGCACCTTTGTCTGTACTAGAAGGCAGTAGCACATCTGCACCTCCGACCTTGGAATTGCATGCGCCCGGCACCCCCTGAGAGATACCATAGCAGGTGATGTCGACTCCCACACTACGCACAGCGCTAACCAAAGACCAACGTATACACACCCCACACACAGAAGTCCTTGCTCGCAGTTCTCTTGCATGGAATGACCTTCACACTTACGCACAGACCATCCCAGGAGTCCAACCGCTGCCCACTCAAACAAGTCATTGCTCCGAGCTGTGGCATCCACATAACTTAGACTTAGGCTTTTTACACACAGCCCTATTTCCTACATTGACGTGGGGCTAAGTTGGGAAATTGCGAGATTGTTGTTTAGGAGCAATGAGGCCACAGGTAGTTCACACATTCCCAGTCATCTCACTGCCTGTCTGGGTCACGGTCAAACATGCGCATTATCAGTTCCCAAGGAGTTCCTCTTTTTGGAATCACTGCCCCTACATTCATCCATACTTTCATACTTGCTTGATCATAGACATGACACATCTGTGTGAATTAGAATGTTTTGGTCCCATTCGGTGGAGTGTTGAAGCTGGACCAGTACATGGCCATGCAAACCCCACTTTGCATTGTTGCCCCGTGGAGGGCCAGCCTTGTGCATGTATTTGCAAGTGCATGGGTTTGTTGTGAGATTGGTGATGTGTGGGGAGGGCCCCCTCTGGGCACATTGTCGACGGGGGCCTACTTGCTGTTTCTATGTGTGCTGCAGTATGCCAAGGAGATCAGGGACATGATCCATAGTCTTTGTGGGTGTGCACTGTGCTATATTTAATTGTGCATGTGTGCCGTTGTGCCCATCTCCCCCCGTCCCCACAGTCCCTGGTCGTTACTCACCCTGTTGCTGTTGGGTCAGGTCATGTTGAGCAGTGTCCGGTCCCCCAACTCCTGCCACCGTCTCCCCACTGATGACTGTGGACACCATTTCCTCCATCTCATCCAGCTCCTGCTGTGGCGCTGGACTCCCACCTCCAGTCTGCATTGCTGCTTTCCGGTTGTTAGCGAGTTTCAGCTTGGTTTTGCACTTCACATCATTCCAGCGCTTCTTTCAGTCGTCCACTTCCCTTCTCTTCACTCCGACTGCATTCACCTTGGCCAAGATGGACTGCCATATTGCATTTTTAGTTGCCAATGACACAGTGGGGGTGATGAACAGTTGTTGGTGGTGTTCTATCACCTCCGTAATCAGGATCTTGTTTTCCTGCGGACTGAATCGCGGGTTCCTCTTCTTCTTCTCCTTGCCCTTCTCCTTCCCCGAGGTCCCTGGCTGGTCCGCCGGGGGGTTTGTGGGGTTCTGGTTGGGCTCTGTAGTTGCTCCAGCGTCCTCAATGGTGCTTCTCAGTTGTTTGGGTTTTTCATTTTTTTTTTTTGCAGCTTTTATGGTGATTTTTTCCGCCTGATGTGGGGATAGCAAGCCTGGCGCTGCTTATCGCTGTTATTTTTATCGCTGTTGGGCCCATCGCCACTTTTTTCACGGTCGGGTTTCCTTTTTAGGTCTCGCCTAGCGTTGCTGCGCACATGCGCAGCTCGCTCGGCGAGATTTATTGCTGATAAGTACTTTTAGAAAAGGGCTTTAAGCCCCGCCCCTCATTTCCATTGGCTGGCGTCACCGTTTATGCTAAACGGTGGCCTGCCATTGGAAATGAGCAATCTGGGTTGCCTCCCTTTGGCTCTTTGGTCTGGCCCGTCCGGACTGGATCGCCTGCTTCACGGCTGTCGTGAAGACTTTTCTTATCTGCTTGTTTATTTAACAAGCAGATAAGAAAAGTCTTCACAACAGCTGTGAAGCAGGCACGGAGCTCACAGGCGCACGGGGTCAAAGAGTTGAAAGAAATGTAACTGCCTCACATCAGCCTTAAACACAATTCTGCATCCGAGGAATTGCTCAGCTATTTTTATTTGAAATGAAATTCAGTCCGTCAACTCGTGTTGTCATTTTATTCTTCCTTTTACTAATCTCTGTGCTCAGGCGAATGATACTTGGAGACCCGGTTTCTCTTTATGCTTTTCATAGGTATTTACCACGTCTTTCTTCTTTCCTTTCTCTTCCCCATTCTCGCACCTTTCCTCCCCGCTTCATAATGCCGATTGAATCCGTGGCCCAGGCCTCCTGCAATGAGGGCCTCTCAGGGGTAATTTAGATTGCTGTGACCTTACAGTTATTGACCTCTCTCTGGGTGTATCTACACATTCGACCATAGGCTTGCAGTGCGTGACGAGTTATTATGACACCATGCCATCTCAGTCTTCGGACACCCTCCGATGTCACCTGTATTGGTTAAGGGGGAATGAAGAGTCTATGCCCATTCAGTGCTTGGCGTCATTTTGAAGGGACCCACCCCCATGCCGTGTCGCTATAGAAGTTCATTTACCGTGCCCCTGAAGTGACCAATACATTTAATGAGCTGGGAGTTCAGTCTCCGTAGACATGCAGTGACCCACACATCTGGTGAACAGAGAGATTAGTTTCCGTAGACACACAGTGACTAGCATAACTAGTGGGGTGAGAGTTCAGTCTTCATAGACAAGCAGTGACCTGCATATCTAGTGAGGTGAGCAATCAGTCTCTGTAGACACGCAGTGACTGGCATAAATAGTGGGTGAGAGTTCAGTCTCCATAGACGCGCAGTGACCGGAATATCTATTGAGATTGGCCTATTTAAGTGAGCTGAGAAATCAGTCTCCATAGAAACGAGGTGAACGGTATATCTATCTAGCGAGCTGTGAGATCAGTCACTATAGACGTGCAGTGACCAGCATATCTAAGTGACCTGAGAAATTAGTCTTCATAGACACACAGTGACCGGCATATCTAGTGAGCGGAGAGATCAGTCTCCATAGACACCTAGTGGCCGGCATAACTAGTCAGATGAGCGATCAGTCTCTATAGACACACAGTGACCGGCATATCTAAGTGAGCTGAGAAATCAGCCTCCGTAGACACGAGGTGACCGGTATATCTAGCCAGCTGTGAGATCAGTCACAATAAACACGAAGTGACCATCACATCTAAGTGACCTGAGATATCAGTCTCCATAGACGCGCAGTGACCGGCATATCTAGTGATCTGAGCGATCAGTCTCCATATCGATCAGTCTCCATATAGACACGCAGTAACCAGCATATCCAGTGACCTGGGAGGTCAACCTCTATAGACCCCCGGTGAGCGACATATCCTAGACGCGACGAGGCCAAGATATTCGAGCCGTTGTCACGAGACTGTGTGGCAGAGGTCTCTGTGGCTCACTCTGTCTTTTTTTCCAGAAATGTGGTTCCTGAAGGCCCTGTTGCAGACAACATATTTGAATATTTACGGATATTTTTTAAGCTGTAGTTGTGCACCTCAATAACATCCTCCATCAACTAACTCCCCTCCACCCTCCCAAAAGAAGCATTAAATTAGATGTATGTTCACCAAGGCGACCTTTAAGCAGCTCGAGGCACCTCATCTCACACAATATGTAAATGGAATTAAAAGGCAGGTTGATTAACAGTATAATATATATGTAGGGTATAAGGCAAATGATGATCTTATTATGAGAAACTTAGGTACGCGTTTTCCAAACTGAAATTAAGTGCTAAAGTTCGAGTTTAAATCGTTGTTTCTGTTGACGAGTATAAAGGAAAATGTAACGATTCTTTCCCTGCTTTACTGGCCTTGCAAAAGCACCAGCAATTTCATAAATACAATAGACACGTGACATGAGTTGGAACGCTACAAACGTTTTAAAATACACTAGCCGGCCCATTCTCCCAAATAGTTCATTCACGTCTCCATGAGTCCATCACCTCAGTCCATATTTTCCATCAAGTAACCATTTTATTAATTCTGTGAGTGGTGTTAGAAATACTACATTGTTAAAAGCCTTCTCATTTAATACATTTAGGCAATGCGGCCCCCGCAAGTCTCTGCTGCCATTGGTTCGACCGCTTTATGAGGAAACCCTTTATAAAAATTAATACCCCTCAATGTCACTTACTCTCACCGTGCAGATACATCCTGCCAAAAGAGGACTTACATATGCTGTTTTTGAAGGATCCAAACATTCTGAGTTTTTTCCTTGTAATTTCTCTTAAGTTACTTTTTCAAAAACAGATGTTATGTGAAGTATAGCTTTCGATTGCAAGCTATAGATTGCATGTGAAACTCAATAATTTGCCTTTTGCCAGATTCATCATTTTTTTTTGCGGGGAAGCTATGGAAATCATACTTGTTTTCCAAACCTGCTTGATCATCAATATTTTGCAGAAAATATGCCTCCAAAATCCATTTTGCAGGAATTTCTACATTTTGCAGAGTCGCAATGGTAGCACTATGGGTCGGAGTGACCAGTCATCCAGTTTAGGTGACCTCATTATGCGCAAGTAACAGAGAATAACAGACAATCTCTAGCCATCTGTTACGCCATTAGTGAAATCATGGAGAGCAGCCATTCCCCTCGTCACTGCGACAGGGGTCTTCATTTAAATTGCTATCATAACAAGCATTTGCAATGCAATAGATCTCGCATTTACGCTAGTTTGAGCTATTGACATTGTAAATGACAATGCCTTTTTTTTGTTTTCGTTTTTTAAAACATAAATAAAAGGCATTGTCATTTATAATGCCAATAGCTCAAACTCGCATAAATGCGAGACCTATTGCATTGCAAATGCTAGTTTTATCGGCGTCCCGGTAATTTTAACGCGGACATTTGACGCCTTATCGGGAAACTATCGCCTGTTGCCGGCGTGTTGAGAATACGCCGTTAACACGGCGTTCGTTTCCCGCGATAGACGAAGTTATGTATAATTGCGTTGACCTAGTTTTGCGATAATTATCGCCCGTTCTTGAGAATATCCCCCAAAGTGTATTTGCCCCACTCAAAGACTTGCATTTTGATCCCAACTTCCCCAAACAGTTGGAAATGTGTAGTTTTCTTACTACGATCTGAATTCACTTCCGAGTTCACGAAGGTGTCCAAGTGTACTCCGGGGATGCTAGGACTAAGGCAGTTTTTTCCAAGACTTCTGGACTTCTTTTGTTAATCCCATTTTCGCATAAGCAAATACCCACCTATATATTTGTCATTGCTATATATGTATATATTTGCTACAGGAAAAATGCACTTGCGACTTCTTTTTCCTTTTTCTGCACAGGTCAAAAATGGCCCTTGTGATTAACCCCTTGCCCTGCACTCACGCCTTTTTTGGGGGTGATCCCTGCCAATACCCACCAATGTAACCTGCCTTTGACAGGCTTATATCTTTGTTTCCGGATGAAAGTGTGCAGTAAATTAGTCTGTGAATAAGCACAAACTCTCATGTTTGTGGGTGTGCGTAGACTTTCCAAGGCATCCCTGCCCACCAATGGGAGCAGAGTTAGTTTTATGCAATAGCGCGCCATCCCAGGCTAACATTACTTAGAGCACGAGCGTAATTTCACGTTTTGTGAATTGGAATATTGGTATTAGCAGCCCAGGACCGCATTAGATTGCATGAATTAATTATTCACTGATGAGATACGTCATGAGGAAGGGGTTTTATGCTTTTGTTGATCAGTTGCTGGTGAGGTTCAAATTTTTAGAGTGCTATCACTGAACGTCATCCCCAGGGTTTGATACTAGTCACATCCAGTGTCCACTAGGCAGCTCACTAGTGCCAGCTACTGAGGTGAGGTTTTTCACTAGGTGCTCTTAGGAGGTTGTAATGCACACTGCCGTGTGTTATGCGGGCTGCACTGCTGGTCTGGAGATAGAACAGCCTTCAATGGAGAGCCACGGTAAGGGATCAGGTCTGGTGTTACCTGAAGCCCAACTATTGGGTGTCCTGCTGCACGTCCTATGCCTTTGAGTGGCGCTAGTCAGCTTTTTTGAGTCCCCTCGATAGTGACATGCTCTAGACAATCTATAAAGAAGCCAGTCTATAGAGAATCTATAGCAATTCTTTTGAGATTCTATAGAAACTCTATAGTCTATAGAGAATCTATAGCAATTCTTTTGAGATTCTACGGTCAGATCTGGAGCGAATAGGTGCTTGAACAACTGTACTGCAGTTGTTCACCAGGGTGTACCTTATACCTTGTGCATCAGGGACCTTTAGTTTTGCTCCTCACACTATGCTTGGGGTGAAGGTGGTAAGCCATGTCTCGATATGCGAAGCCGACTTGCAACCACACCATGTACATCATTGAAGACGTTCACTCCTCCCGCCCCTTCCCCGCCTCTCTTTTCTTGACTTCATACTCCTGATCGAGGCAGAATCCAGATGAATGATCCAGATGGTCTTGCTCACGCACACCTACCTCATCTTCATGAATTTCCCCCTATGTCAAATCCTGCCAGTGGGTCTAAAGGGGGGGGGGGCAAAAGATTTGCACTGCCACCATCACAACCAACAAAGTCTATTGCCTCCTTCATTCAACGCTGTCTTCCACATTCAAGATCATCGTGATCTGCCTGCAGCTTGCCATAATCCCCATAACATTAGCCCTCGCCGTCTGCTAACCCTTTTGGCTAACTGATAGATCCTTCTAGGAAGCTCGCCTCCTCCTACCCACCTCAACCATCCCTCATCATAGTCAGAAGTGACGTCAGCCTACGTCACACTCACAAGATCCAGTTATCTGACTGCAACCTTCCTTGTCTTTGTCAGCTTGCATTCATTCCTCACTCATTGCAACAAATACTGCCTGTCCCAGGCCTTATCTCCAGCTTTGTAACCTACACGCCCCCCAGCATTGACCCCTTCATATCTTATCATGCCTAAATGGACATACTTATAATTTGATTATTTTTTAAGTGTTATATTGCTGCGAAGAAGGCCCAAGGAAGATGGTGTCTGACCGCCAAAATATTATTTACAACTCACAGTATATAAGAGATGTGTTGAGAGATGGTTGCTTCAAAACAGTTGGCAAGACAAAAAGAGATGTTGCAGTTCAGATTATTTTGAACAATTTTCTGAATGTATTTGTAAGCAGTTGTGAATGTAGGCACTCTGAAGGAGAAGGTGACTTTGTCATTTCAAGGTAGTGCAGTAGAAGAGCATGTAGGAAGGAGTGTTTCAGGGAACACTTAAAAAAGCTGAAGGAGTTAAGCTACTGAAATCACCGACCCCACACCTCGGACACACCGAGCACACCTGTTCAACCTTTCCTTCCACACTGGTGTGTTTTTCTTCCTGCTTCCAAATATCTCTGGTCTTTTCTTTACTCCAAGAACAGTTCAAGACTCATCATCCTTGTACACTAGAGACCGGCCTCAGTTCTGCCCTTCTTCCCTTTTGTAGAACACTCAAATGTAGGGTTCGCAAAAAACAAGCAACCTCGTCATCTGTCTCCAGTCTCTGCCTAAAAAACATTCTGTAGAGGTCTCTCTCTCCCTCTCTCATGTCTCTCACCTTCTCATGTCTGCATGGCACAGTCCCTCTCCTTTACCTTGATTCTTCTGGAGTCGTCCGCAGCAAATGTCCAAGTAGCTCATCCCACAGTACTGCACACCTGGGCTTTTCACAGGCTGTTCTCTGTTGTTTTTTCACCTACCCGAAAAGCGAAAGATCCGACGCTGTCTCATGGTGCTCTAACAGCGTGTCTCCCATTCATTTCCAGCTGGGGTACCCCATGGGTACTTCTCCAATCCGTTCTATTCGTTCCCTACCCAACCTTCCCAAAGAGCGTTATCTCCTCATTCAACTGTTGTCCATATGGTGGCTGCGGCCCATCTCTGTCACCTTCGCCTTTTGCTCTGATTTGCATCTGTGACTGTCTCTACTCCACCCACCAGGGACTAGCCTCTCACTAGCACAGGATGGAGAGAAGTAATACACGTGCCCTTATCAATTACCCCTCAAACACTTTCTTCCCTTCTGACATAATTTTTGTGGCCAAACTTGCCCCCAACCCAAGACTTCTCCAGAACACCAAACCCAACCTCCCTGCCGTCATCCTCTGAGCGTCCACCTCCAACTATCATTACCAAGATCAACCCTCGCATTCCTGCAGTGTAAACACTCCTCCAGTCCCTGCCATCTACAGGCCTGACCACTCAAACAGCCCATTTCTTGATCTACCACTATTCTTTCAGGACCCCAAGAAAGGTCTTGTCCTTACTGCCTGCATCATATTCAACTTCCCGCATTCTGTGACCACCTTTAAATACAGAGGTCATGCACCGCCGACCATCAATCCCTGTACAAGTTGCTGGCCCTGTAATTCAGATCCATCATTGTCCCCTTCTGACCCTTCCCAGCTCAATCCTTTTCCTCACCCCTTGTCTTACCCTCAGATTGCAAATCATCCGTGGCCCAGCCGCCCGTAAATCCCTTGTCCTGTTTCTGAAATCAAGTGCTTGCCTATTTTCCCATCACTAGAAGACCCTTCTCCTCAGGTTCAAATAAGTCCCCTCTTTACAAATCTTCTAAAAGAACCTGAGGATATCAGTGAGCTTGATATGAGCTGGCCGCTGCATGACTGGGGCGGAGACACTGAGGCACCACTATCGGGAAACCGCGTTCTCTACATGATGCAGTGGTGCAGAGAGTCGGGAAGATAGGACGCCTGCCAATTTTTGGTTGACGTTCCTATCCCACCATCTAAATAAGGCCCTCTACCTTCATCTCCTCTGACTGGGTGTATGTATGTATTTCTAGATGCGGCTGTTGCTCTCAAAAGAGCCAGTCGAGGGAGTGAGGTTGACTCTAATTCCCTAAGCACAAATGTCTGAAAACGTTTGAATTCAGCACGCCTGCAACTAAATATGTCTCAGATTCTCAATACTCTTCCTCAAGTTCATCACAGGTTGACTTTGCCAACTGCTGCTTTGTTCCTATGTAGTGCAAGTTGAGACGTACGCACTGTTCTCTTATGGACACCGGCTCTTATTGAAATGTAGATAGATCGAAATGAAGAAATGCAAATCTAACTTGATAATTGTGGTCAGAATGTTGTTTAGAGGGATCCTTTGTATTTTGAGGAGCTGCCTTAAATTAGCTGGACAGGAACTTCTTGAGGATGATGCCCTTTATATTAGGAGAGATCATAGGAATGACACCCCCATAAAATAATAATAATAATGCCAATATTAATAGGGTCAGAATAACAATTGTCTCACTACTACTCTGCACCATGTCCCACCACGAAAGTACCTCACTGATAAAGGAACAATAGTTCTCGGGAGGGCCAAGAGGCAATGCTTCATCTGCAAATATGGCATGGTACTCTGATAATCTTACATGCTCATATGTCTAGTATTCCAATTCTTATAAAGACACAGAGACTCAGATGTTGGAAAAGCAGAAATAAAAGAAAGGCAATTCAAGAATGTCTGAGAACATGTAGTCGAGTTCCAGAGACTTTAAACATAATAACTTCCAGTTTTGAAATGAAATTTGGAGCATGGCAATATTATTAAAAAATAACATTCCATGCACTTCAGGTCTATTGCTTCCCTATTTTTTTTTCTGAGTTAACTTTGTCTATTTTAATGAGATAACCACCGTATCTTTGGGACTTAGTAAGGGTCCAGTGAATTGATTACAATCGTTTTTATGTAGGTTGTTTAAAGTGACTATTTGGGGAATGATGCCACAATATGTCTCACACGCCAAATAGACCAAACAAAGAAACATTCTAAAATGGCTATTATTGGTGATTATTAGTAATGTGAGACTTGGTAAAGACATTTTGTTCTCATCTCTGGTTTCCCCTTTAATGGCTCATGCAAAAAAAGACAATCCTTTGCAGTTTTTGGGTCTAGATTGACAGTGCAGCTGTTGCTAGACCTTATGTGATCAACCTAATAAATACCTTTAAGGAGTACTACAGAGAGGGGCTGTGGCTCCACCCACACGTTGGTGACAGGAGTATTTGTTTTGATTGGGCAGAAGTTGTGTGCTTCTCAAAAAAAGTGCTTACCATCCAAGAGCTGGACACAAGATAAGTGAAAAGTTTTCTCTTCCAATAGGGCCAGGTGTTTTTTAACTTGTTATTACTCCTTCACTCACTCCTGAGCCTTCCACTCACTTTTCTACACCACACATAGTTTTGTTTCAAAAAAATCAGTGCTCCCACGTAGCCGTAGGTTGTAGCACGCCCCGTCCCGCAGCGGGGCGGGAAGACCCCTATGATGAAGCATGACACCAAGGGCTCTTTTGGTGTGTGAGGGGTATTTTAACAAAGCTGTGTGCTTCCCACTACTGTAGGAAACACACTTGATCTGGGCGATCACTATTATACATTCGTTCTGGGGTGGATCACTTTTGTTTCTCTTATACACAAGATAAGTGAGCCAGAACTCTTTATCAAGTCAAACTTTTGTTTTAGAGCAGAGGTTGACCTTTAGGTCAAACACATGTAACTGTAATGCGACATGTTTCCTAAATAATTATATAATTATAGTGTTTGTTTATCTCTGACAGCAGCACAGATGAGAGGAAGGCAGCTTGTATGAATATGATGCTGTATTGCAGTCCAATAACAAAAACAACAGTGTCTCAACCGGTAATCATTAGCAAAGACAATTACAAAAAGTGTATAAATCACTTGCGGGAGGGAAAGAAAAGAAAGGGAGACCAAGAGCAGGTTTTTAGAATATAAGATGTTATTTGTAAGTAGTTATATCAACACTACAGTACAATTTAACTTAAAGTAACCATAACAACCAGGTGTGCACTGAACGTGCTAGTGTTGGTGAACGGCGCAGTGACACAAAGGTGAAAAAACAGCGTGAACAGCGGAAAAACAGTAAAACAAGTAGTTCTGAGGTCAATGATACAAGACAGATCAACATAAGTCAAGTATAGTGATTTAGGCAGAATTGATTGACCCCATGGAAGCCACGATTTGCGCTGAGTAGTCGACGGCGTTTCGACCTGTTCAATGTCAGGTCATCTTCAGGACGATGGTTACTAAATCACGGAAAAACAGTAAAAACAAGTAGTTCTGAGGTCAATGACACAAGACAGATCAACATAAGTGAAATGTGCAACTAGTGGTGCAGTCTCGATGTTGCATCTGATGCGGCTTTTAGGTTGGGCAATACGTTGCTTCACCATCTGGGTCGTCTGGCCAATATATAGCAAGTTGCAGGGGCAACGTATGGCGTAGATGACGTTGGAGGTGCGGCAATTGGAGAATTCAGGTATCTATCACCCTTGCCCCTGTCGCCTTACATTTTCAGTCTGGTCAGCGCGACCACCGAGGACTTAGTTTTGATATCCTCTTCTCTCTCCTCCCCATCAGTTGCCCCTTGCCAGACTCCCACGTCCTTCAACCCTGCAGTCTGGATTACTGCAGCATTACTTTCTCAGGTAGCTCTAAATCACTTACCTGACCTCTTTATATCCTTTACCACTAATACTTGTATCCAGGGCCTCCAAACTCTCGTTTTCACATTCTCCCTCTCCTTTTTATACAGCACTATCCGTGATTTAGTAACCATCGTCCTGAAGATGACCTGACATTGAACAGGTCGAAACGCCGTCGACTACTCAGCGCAAATCGCGGCTTCCATGGGGTCAATCAATTCTGCCTAAATCACTATACTTGACTTATGTTGATCTGTCTTGTATCATTGACCTCAGAACTACTTGTTTTTACTGTTTTTCCGCTGTTCACGCTGTTTTTTCACCTCACTGCGCCGTTCACCAACACTAGCATGTTCAGTGCACACCTGGTTGTTATGGTTACTTTAAGTTAAATTATACTGTAGTGCTGATATAACTACTTACAAATAACATCTTATATTCTAAAAACCTGCTCTTGGTCTCCCTTTCTTTTCTTTCCCTCCCTCAAGTGATTTATACACTTTTTGTAATTGCCTTTGCTAATGATTACCGGTTGAGACACTGTTGTTTTTGTTATATACTCCACCTGGTCTCAACTGGGTTAACGGGTTTACTCCTGTGCTTTGTATTCTTGGTATTGCAGTCGAAGCCACCTCCCCATTCCCTTTCCACCCCTTCTGTTTCTATCAACTTCGGAGATACCTTAACATTCCACTACTTGAGAGAATAGTGTTTCTTTTTCTAATTCCAAGTTTTAAGACTTTTGGGTTAGAGACACGTTTTTTGATCTACATGGCTTCCAAACGTTAATATAATTACTATTAATTTCAATTTATTGTTTAATTTAAAAAAAAAAAAATACATTACAATATATACGATTTGCTTCGATTGTAATATCTTTATATTAAATTAATTTACTTATTAAATATACTGTAAATTTAAATTACCCTTCCTTGAATCCTAAAATCCCGTTAATGCCCCTTAAGGCTACCCTTCCCTGAACCCTACAGACTGCTTGCTACCCATTAATGCTACTAGGCCCTGAACCGTAAAAAACCCATTCCTGCCCTTAGCATCTTTAAACTGCAGGCAGCCTCTGTAATGCAGGCTTAGCTTGATAAGCATTTTTACTTGAACACTGCTGTCCCTTTTAAAAATAAGCATTGGCAAAGCCAATAGGTTGCACCTTTGGGACTTCTCGGTTTTGCTAATGGTCTTTAGCCATGATACAGAGCATGCCCGATGCTGTGCAGCAAGGTTAAATCATTTTTAAAACAAGTCTATTGAAGCTCATAATTTCGTAGTGACGGGCACAACACATGCTCGCATCTTCAAAATGACAGAGCAGCTTTTTTTCTTTTTAGTTGCCAATCCATGTTGGATTGGAAATTAAAAAGAAAATATAACATACAAAAGAGTTTTTGAGAGGGGGAAGCGACAATGGTGGGAGAAAGCACTGGGGCAGAAGCAATACAGAAGCGTGGGTGAGGGGCGGCAGAGCAACATGAGCAACAGGATAGGAAGCAACATGGGGCGCAGGGCGAAAACAAAATGGGGGACGCGGGTGGGGAAAGCAACTCGAGGCGCAGGGCGAAAACAAAATGGGGGACGCGGGTGGGGAAAGCAACTCGAGGCGCAGGGCGAAAACAAAATGGGGGACGCGGGCGAGGGAAGTAACACGGGGGTGTGAGTAGTTGAAGCAAAGGGGTGAAAGAGAGTAACGTGAAGCTGGCAGGGAGAAGCTTACAGATGAGAAAGCAACATGGGGCAGTGTAGGAGAATCACACGGGCGACAGGAAGACAGAGAGTGGCAGTTGGAGAAAAGTACACGTGGGAGACAACTAGAAAACAACGGCACTCTTGTGGTGTGCTCAAACAAAAAGAAGCATGTAGGGCTTGAAAAGCGAGCAGTGGAAGGACACAAGTAATGTGTCCCTGCTCCATGGGAGAAACAAATGCATGAAGAGGAAGAAAAGCCTACATGATCTAGTGAATAAGGAGCAAGCAAATAAGAATGACATTGTAGCCAACCAATGGTATACAATGGGCGGGCTGTAAGCCCACTGTAAGCTAACAATGTCTTGCAACAGACGGTGCATTCACCGTCTAGTAGCGGAGACCTAAAAAGGGCCAAGACAGTCTCACAAAAGTCGCCCAATGGAAATGTACAATGGCCTCCAGTTACTGTTTGCTCTTTCTAGGTTGTCTCAGCTGTCCTGCTATATACAGGCCTTCCTTGACCTGCCCAGTAGACGGCATCACTATTATGGCTCGTGTAACAGTGGTGACTTGTGTTCTTCCCTTCCTGCTTCTTAAGTGCACACCACCCTGATTAGATTGGGTTTGGAGTCCGCGTTGTGTATATTTAAAGTAAGAACACAGCTTGTGTACTGGAAACTGAGGCCTTTGTATGTATTTAGACTCTTACAGGTAAACAAGTGTAGCAGACAAAAGGTGCACATACCATCTGTACAATATTTCAACTACCAGTTCCCACTCATTAAACAAGCCCACAAATTAATGTTATTAATTTGTCCTAAAGTATGTTTACGGGGAGGTCATCTGATTAACATACAAGATACATTATGTGATCATCCTGCAAGCCAGTTATCAGCATCAGATGAACACATTCCTTATTAAACTCTTGAGGGCAGGAGGCAGTCGGTCCCCTGCATAAACACGAGGGCAGGAGGCAGTCGGTCACCTGCATAGACATGAGGGCAGGAGGCAGTCGGTCACCTGCATAGACATGAGGTCAGGAGGCAGGCAGTCCCCTGCATAAACACGAGGGCAGGAGGCAGTCGGTCACCTGCATAGACATGAGGTCAGGAGACAGTCGGTCACCTGCATAAACACGAGGGCAGGAAGTAGTCGGTCACCTGCATAAACTCAAGGGCAGGAGGCAGTCGGTCACCTGCATAAACACGAGGGCAGGAGGCAGTCGGTCACCTGCATAAACACGAGGGCAGGAGGCAGTCGGTCATCTGCATAGACACGAGGGCAGGAGGCAGTCGGTCACCTGCATAAACACGAGGGCAGGAGGCAGTCGGTCACCTGCATAAACACGAGGGCAGGAGGCAGTCGGTCACCTGCATAGACATGAGGGCAGGAGGCAGTCGGTCACCTGCATAGACATGAGGTCAGGAGGCAGTCGGTCATCTGCATAAACCCGAGGGCAGGAGGCAGTCGGTCACCTGCATAAACACGAGGGCAGGAGGCAGTCGGTCACCTGCATAGACAGGAGGGCAGGAGGCAGTCGGTCACCTGCATAAACACGAGGGCAGGAGGCAGCCGGTCACCTGTGTGAACACGAGGGCAGGAGGCAGTCGGTCACCTGCATAAACACGAGGTCAGGAGGCAGGCGGTCACCTGCATAGACATGAGGTCAGGAGGCAGTCGGTGACCTGCATAGACATAAGGGCAGGAGGCAGTCGGTCACCTGCATAGACATGAGGGCAGGAGGCAGTCGGTCACCTTCATAAACACGAAGGCAGGAGGCAGTCGGTCACCTGCATAAACACGAGGTCAGGAGGCAGTTGGTCACCTGCATAAACATGAGGGCAGGAGGCAGTCGGTCACCTGCATAAACACTAGGGCAGGAGGCAGTCGGTCACCTGCATAGACATGAGGGCAGGAGGCAGTCGGTCACCTGCATAAACACGAGGGCAGGAGGCAGTCGGTCACCTGCATAAACACGAGGGCAGGAGGCAGTCGGTCACCTGCATAGACATGAGGGCAGGAGGCAGTCAGTCACCTTCATAAACACGAGGGCAGGAGGCAGTCGGTCACCTGCATAGACTTGAGGGCAGGAGGCAGTCAGTCACCTGCATAGACATGAGGGCAGGAGGCAGTCAGTCACCTTCATAAACACGCGGGCAGGAGGCAGTCGGTCACCTGCATAGACTTGAGGGCAGGAGGCAGTCGGCCACCTGCATAAACACAAGGGCAGGAGGCAGTCGGTCACCTTCATAAACAAGAGGGCAGGAGTCAGTCGGTCACCTGCATAAACATGAGGGCAGGAGGCAGTCGGTCACCATCATAAACACGAGGGCAGGAGGCAGTCGGTCACCTGCATAGACATGAGGGCAGAAGGCAGTCGGTCACCTGCATAGACATGAGGTCAGGAGGCAGTCGGTCACCTGCATAAACACGAGGTCAGGAGGCAGTCGGTCACCTGCATAAACACGAGGGCAGGAGGCAGTCGGTCACCTGCATAGACATGAGGGCAGGAGGCAGTCAGTCACCTGCATAAGCACAAGGGCAGGAGGCAGTCGGTCACCTGCATAAACACGAGGGCAGGAGGCAGTCGGTCATCTGCATAAAGACGAGGGCAGGAGGCAGTCGGTCTCCTGCATAGACATGAGGGCAGGAGGCAGTTGGTCACCTGCATAAACACCAGGGCAGGAGGCAGTCGGTCACCTGCATAGACATGAGGGCAGGAGGCAGTCGGTCACCTTCATAAACACGAGGGCAGGAGGCAGTCGGTCACCTGCATAAACACGAGGGCAGGAGGCAGTCCGTCATCTGCATAGACATGAAGGCAGGAGGCAGTCAGTCACCTTCATAGACATGAGGGCAGGAGGCAGTCGGTCACCTTCATAAACACGAGGGCAGGAGGCAGTTGGTCACCTGCATAAACACGAGGGCAGGAGGCAGTCCGTCATCTGCATAGACTTGAGGGCAGGAGGCAGTCAGTCACCTTCATAAACACGAGGGCAGGAGGCAGTCGGCCACCTGCATAGACTTGAGGGCAGGAGGCAGTCGGCCACCTGCATAAACACGAGGGCAGGAGGCAGTAGGTCACCTTCATAAACACGAGGGCAGGAGGCAGTCGGTCACCTGCATAGACATGAGGGCAGGAGGCAGTCGGTCACCTGCATAGACATGAGGTCAGGAGGCAGTCGGTTACCTGCATAAACACGAGGGCAGGAGGCAGTCGGTCACCTGCATAGACATGAGGGCAGGAGGCAGTCGGTCACCTGCATAGACATGAGGTCAGGAGGCAGTCGGTCACCTGCATAAACATGAGGGCAGGAGGCAGTCGGTCACCTGCATAGACATGAGGGCAGGAGGCAGTCGGTCACCTGTGTAAATGGTCCCTGCATAACTATGAGGACAGGGGGAGGTCAGTGTCATGCCCCTGCATAAACCTGGGGTAGAAGGGAGTCTGTTTCATGCATAACCCGAGGACAGGGCGTGATCATTCCCCTGCCCCTGTATAACTATGAGGGCTATTAGGACAGTGGGTGGTCAGTCGCATACCCTGCATAAACACGAGGGCAGGGGGTTGATGGGTCTCCCACCCTTGCATAAACAAGAGGGCAGGGGGTCGTCAGTCTCCTGCTCCTGCATGACACAAGAGTGAGGGCGGTCAGTCTTCTGTTTCTGCATAAACATGAGGACAGAGGGGGTCAGTCTCATGCCCCTGTATGAACAAGAGTGCAGGGGGTGGTCGGTCTTAAGCCCCTGCATAAATATGAGGGCAGGGGATAGTTGGTCTTCTGTCTCTGCATAAACATGAGGGTGTGCAGTAAAGGGTCTCCTTCCCTTGCATAAACACGATGGCAGGAGGTGGCTGGTCTTATGCCCCTGCATAAGTATTAGGGCAGGGGGTGGTCGGTCTTCTATCTCTGCTTAAACACGAGGGTGAGCAGTGATGGGTCTCCTTCCCTTGCATAAAGACGATGGCAGGAGGTGGTTGGTCTTATGCCCCTGCATAAGTATTAGGGCAGGGGGTGGTCAGTCTTCTATCTCTGCTTAAACACGAGGGTGAGCAGTGATGTGTCTCCTTCCCTTGCATAAACATGAGGGCAGGTGTTGTCATAGTCCTGTCGCTGCATAAACACGAGGGCAGGGGGTGATGGGTGTCCCACCCTTGCATAAGCATGAGGGCAGGGGGTAGTCAGAGTCCTGTCAATGCATAAACATGGGAGCAGGGGTGGTCGGTCTCCTGCATAAACATGAGGCAGGAGGAGGGAGCACTTATGCTGCAGACCACAGTTTGTTCTCAGTAACCATCCTTCCATGGGGGTAAGAGCCCTACTATTGCCCCAGTAGCCTCACTTTGACCCTTGCCTTTTATTCCAAGGGCATGTCAAGTGTCAGTGGTTACCACAGTGATGCTGAATCATGATATAAACTGTGACATTTTGATGTTAAGTCTCAGGTGTGGGGGTCTCACTAAAGAGCAGAGGGAGACATATGAGTATGGGTTAGACGACTGTTCCCTGTTTAATCTCTACCCCCTTGACATCCTCTTCCTCTGCAGGTGAAGAACGGATTGGCAAGGACTCGCTGTACGAGCAGGAGGGCAAGGTGCAGTTTGTGATCGATGCAGTCTATGCCATGGCGCACGCCCTGCATAACATGCACAACGACCTGTGCCCCGGCTCCATGGGCGTCTGTGACCAGATGGACCCCATGAATGGTCGAAAGCTACTGCGCTACATCCGGGGCGTCATCTTCAACGGTGAGTCACCCACGAGCCATCCTTAGTCGTCACTCCATGAGCGCGCGATGCATATGCTGACTCTGTGCACTGCCCTATGCATTACTGTAAGCGCATCGGAACCATCACTGTGCACGTCATCATGAGCCTAAATCTGTATTTGTCAGAGTCCTACAGAGTAGTCAGCATCACTCTGCCTTGGATGAGAGAGACTTCAGCACATAAGGAATAATGCATAAGACCTGTGCACACTGACACTCGAGAGCTGCCGTACATAATTACTCTATATGCATTAGAATTGTAAAAGGACCTCACTATGTGCAGGGTGCTTTGCATTATTTCGGATGCATGGCAGCCCTGAGGCTCACACTGCACACCTACGCCTCAATTTGTGTATAGTGCATGGATTATTGTGCGGTAGGGTGTACAGCAGCATTTCTGTGTAAACAATCATGTGCATTATTCTATATGTAGCATAGTGTCTGGAGTATCAAGATAAGCAGGCCGGTCTTTTTTTACCTTGCAACTGATGTGCTAATCCGTCGCAGCACTCAACAGTGATTTGCCAGGATTCACAGAAATCCTGGCTCAAGCACGTAGATTAATGAGCCAGGATTCCATATGTGAATCTATATCAATAGATGGGAACGCAGACATGGAGGCCTGTGAGGAAAAGCAGATCTACAGTCACATTCTCAAAATTTTGTGAAGGCAACCTGTGTCCAAGAAACAAAATTGCAGTTGTATTTATATAGCGCTTGCTACCCCTGAAGAGGTGTTGAAGCGCTTTTCAGTGAGTAGCACGCTACTCAGGAACCCAAAAAGGATTAGTGGTGGATTAGCATAGGGAAATATGAGTTAATTTAAGCGGTGGACATGTGAGTCTGTTAGTTGGATTGAATAGGATAATGGAGGGATAGATGAGGGAAGAGTCTAGAAAGTGTTCATTGGGAGATCATAGCAGTAGGAGGAGGTTGGGATGAGTAAAAAGGAGAGATGGAGGAGGGAAGAGTCTCTAGAAAGGGTTATTTTGGAGATCCTGGTAGTAGAATGAGGGTTGGGATGAGTCAGAGAGTGGAGGTAGAGGATATATTGAGGGCGGTATAGGGTGAGACGGAGCAGTGCTTAAAATGTGCACGATGCGATAGACGTCAGGGGAGCATGCTATGTCTCCTGAACCACTATCTCCTCCAACCAATGTCTGTACATTCACAGAGTGGAAGCTGCCCCTGACAGATAGCTGCCCTTTGGAATGGATCCCACCCCCTTTCAGGTGAAGGCACGGCGTTGTGCACCCCCCCAGAGAGGGGTGGGGTTCACTGAGCAGTGTGGATATGAGAAGAGCATGATGGAGCCGTGGGGGAGGCAACAAAGTAAAGAAAGGAGAAGGAATTCAAAGAAGGAATGCTGCCGGATGAGAGCAATGAAGAGATGAATGGAGGGAACGAATGATGGATGGCATAAGGAGGGAGCAGGGGAATGATGAACGATGGAGAGATGAATGGAGGGAACGAATGATGGATGGCATAAGGAGGGAGCAGGGGAATGATGAACGATGGAGAGATGAATGGAGAAAAGAAGGATGAGTGGAGAGAAGGAGGGATCGAAGAAGAGAAGGAAGGATAAATGGAGAGCGGGATGGAAGGGTGTAGGGATGGATGGATGGATGCATGGATGGATGGGTGAATGGATGGATGACCAAATTCATTGAGAATTGAGGTATGAAAGGAACAATCCAGCCACATTGTTTTCAGAAGGTATTCGGGCAAGCAACTGAACACGTCCCAGGCTTGCTCACCTCTCTCAGTCACTCCATGCCATCCACGATATGGTTCCACTGGGAGGTTTTCTGTTTTTCTAACTACTCCCTGGGGTGTGGATATCCCATGATTGGTCTGCAGCCAGGGATCAGATCCATGCTGACACCTTTCCCCTGAGGATGCTTGCAGCATGCCAATGTTTTTATTATTTCTGCTGGACCGGGGCTACAGGGCCAGCATCGAGGCATTTTGTGAATGCGGCTACAGTATTGAAGGTCTGGGCCGTATTATAGATGGTGTCCTCGTGATGTTTGCACCCCCAGGGCACGTTGGTATTACAAAAAGGGTCTGCAGACACGTCTGCTGTCCCATCTGTAATATAGATTGTGCCGCTGATAAAAATGCGCTACTACAATTTTTAAGGGCCATTCCCTGACATGCATACAAATGAGCGAATCCTTTGCCTTTGTGTCCGGGCCATATTACAAATAGAGGTGCTGAGGTCATCAGGAAATGCAATGACTGCCACATGAAGGTGGCTCATAGTTAGTGCCCACACCATGACCCTCCCCCCTCCCATCCGAAGGTGTCCCTTGAAAGGGAGGAGAGGGGGTCTCAGGAACCCCCAGACATTCCCCTGCAGGTGGGTGCAGTCATTCTCTGCTCCCCTTTGAAATGCAGGCTGGCTTGCCACCTGTGCCGGTGCACCTTCGCGCCGGCTCTGGAAACAGCACGTTTGTTGTGATGGCGCACACTTTCCCGTCCGTGCCTGGCACACACACTTAAGTGTGCACCTCCCCACAGAGGAGAACTGGCACTATATCTGTGATGCATCCCCTGCTATTCCTCGCAGGATCCCTCACTGCATCTACAAGCATTCAGTCCAATTTGCATGGGTAATCCAGCCTCATTAATATGCATAATGGAGGATTCCTGTAAATCCCATCAATGTTATTTTTTTTGTGATGTGCAGATCACACACGGCTCTTAGCAGTGAGTTCATAACCCACGTGAGATGTTTTAAAAGTGGTACGTAGGAATATATCGGTAAAATGTACCAAATCAAAGACGAAAAGGGAAACCAAAATGCAGCAACATGATTGAATACCATGATCCTTGCCTGTGACCTCCAGAGTATCTAGAAGGTCATGGACCTTCCATCCTTCGAGATTGGTGAACTGAGCTTCATGAATTGGTAACAGTATCGACAGCTACTTCCAGGGCTTAGAAATGCACTGTGTGCTTTGTGGGAGCACGCTAATATCAGAGTTGTATAAATATATTCCTGTATATGTGACTATCCTCAATGCTCCCAAGAGTGAAATAGAATATTAGGTTGTTATAAACATAGACCCACTTCTAATAATGTCGGGTTGGTGACAGATTTGTTATGGCGCTTCTTATGGCATGACCTCCTGGCATTAGGATTATCAGTCCCCACTTAGTGTTAATCAAACTTTAGCCTCGGTGACCATAATTCAGCTGAGACAGAGGGCTGCGCCGCGCTCAGCGCAGTTTCTTTAATCCGCCATGTAATGCACAAAGACGTTTTTCTGGCCTAGAGCGATCTCGCCAGCTTCTTGTAAAAAAAAATATATATTTCTATAATAATAATATAATAATATATATATATATACAGAGAGAGAAGAGAGAGAGTGGAGAGAGAGTGAGAACGAGAGAGACAGACAGAGAGAGAGAGAGAGTGAGAAAGGGAGTGAGAACGAGATAGAGAGAGTGAGAGACAGAGAAAGAGATAGAAAGAGGGAGAGAGAACGAGAGAGAGAGAGAGAGAGAGAGACAGAGAAACACAGAGAGAGAGAGGGGGGAAGTGAGGGGGGAGGAAGAGAGATGGGGAGGGAGAGTGTGGTATGAGAGAGAGGGTGGGGGAGGGAGAGAGAGAGGGGAAGTGAGAGAGGGAGAGAGAGATGGGGAGGGAGAGTGTGGTATGAGAGAGAGGGTGGGGGAGGGAGAGAGAGAGGGGAAGTGAGGGAGGGAGAGAGAGAGGGGAAGTGAGGGAGGGAGAGAGAGATGGGGAGGGAGAGTGTGGTATGAGAGAGAGGGTGGGGGAAGGAGAGTGGGGCTGCCTTGGCCCGGTCCACAGTCTGTTCAGCTGTTTTTCACACTTTGCTTCGCCCAACAGTGCACACACCCTGGGAGAATGGGTCGGCCCTCCTCAGCCATTGGCTCTTCTGCACTGTGAGTGAAGGCATTTTAACTGATTACAGGTGCGCAGCCACCTACAAAGAAGTCCACTTCCGTGCTTGTTGGTAGTTTGTTGTTCTTTTTAAAACATGCAGCGCAGAATTACATAAATGACCCTGGCAGAGCTATGCACTGAGGTGCTGCTTAGCAATAGGCTTGGTGTGCTGTTTTAGTTCTGTTCTTTTTGTGCTGCTTTGCTTGGATGTGCTCAGTTCAGCAATTCCTTCGTTTTACAGTTTAAGTCAAGGGATAGTCCAGCCCAGTTTTTCTTTACTTTATGATGCTTCCAGCTTTGGTTTTCCTATTGTAGATGTAGGACTACGAGTGCCAAAATGCAAAGAAAAACCCCCAGAACTGAAAGAACCGTTCCAGAGTAGCCGGGGATGAGTTAATATCTCAAGTGATGTATATTCCTGGTGATATAAACCAAAAAGTTCATGAACAAATATTTGCGACATGCAATAACCTTGAGAGAGTTGAACAAGTGGGATGTTTACCATCACTTCAAGATGGAAGGCATGCACCTGTTAAGAGACATTGTGAGAGCACACAGATGAATAGAGTAGATTTGGATGACGGGTTTCACAAGCTCTGTTCATGGGGCGCAGCGGAAGGTTTGCAGCTCCCATGGGAGAACCGATGGTGGTGGTTTACTGGTCTTCCTTTTGATTTGTCTTCTGCTCTTGGCTGCTTTACCAACCTTTACCAGGCTCTCAGGGCCACTGGTAGTTTTTCTACGAGGAATGGGTGTGTCTTGGATCCCAGAGCATCTTCTGTTGGGTGACTCTAGGTTGGGTTTTGTATTGTTGAATGTCCCCATGCTCGATGACATCTGCTTAGGATTTGCTTAGGATTTGGGTTGCAGAATTTGTCTTTGTTTGGTGGTCCTGATGGGGTTTTATTCTGGAATGTCCATTTTGTGGATCATGTCAGGTTGGGTTTGGGATTTGAGATTGCTCTTCGTTTGGTGATGTCCGGATCGGTTTTGGATTTCAGAATACCTCTTTACTGAATGATGCCTGGTTGGGTTTTGGATTCCTGAATCTCTCTTTGCTCTTATTGCGTTTTTGGTTTGATTTGAAATCAATAATTTCTGGGTAGGAACTGAATTTCTGAATTTCACTTTGTTTGATGAAGTCTGGTTCAGTTTTGAATGCCAGACGACTCCTTTGTATGACAACGTCATGGGGTGATTTGTATCTTAAGATGCCTCCTTGTTGTATGACACATGTACTAGGGTTTTGGACTGCAGAATGGCCTTTTATTTGATGGCAACTGGCTCAGTTTCAGAATACAGACTATCCGTTTGTTTAATGAAACCTTTTTGGGTGTTGGGTTCCCTACCGCTGTTTGAAGATGTTTGGTGGAGTTTTGAATTCTGGGATGTTTGGTTAAGGTTTATTTTCCAGAATGTAGAAAGTGTTCTGGTTGGCGTTTGTGTTCTGCAATGTCCATGTGGTTCATGATGTCTGTTTGAGGGTTTGGATTTCAGAATATGCTTATATTTGCTCATGACTTGTTTTGAGTTTGGACTCACAATTGTCCCTTAATTAGACAATATCTGGTTGGATTTGAGGCTTCCTGTGACACCGCTCCCTGGTTGGTCCTTTACATAAAGGGCTCCAGGTCCAATCTTGCTAACATTTACAGAGGTATTGTTTCATATTTGATCGATGCTGTATGTCTATTTGGACGTTGAGACAATGCGCTGGAAGACCCTTAACATACAATAATGACAGAATTTGTGACAGAGTCCTAGATGGATGCCCACATTCTACACATTATTCTGTATACATGGCAGACTTTGCCACCAGGAAGGTCTTGATGCATAAACTGTGTGTTCCTGTTGGTAAGACAACTCTGCTAAGATAGTGGCATTCTATTGCTGCTATGCGACAGTGGGGGAGGGGGTGTTTGTCTCCCTATGGTACCACTTCTTGGTTGACCTTCACTTGTATCTCCATCCCCTTTCTCTCCTCCTTCCACCTACCATGTTTAGGCAGTGCCGGAACACCCGTCATGTTCAACGAGAACGGAGATGCCCCTGGACGGTATGACATCTTCCAGTACCAGATGACCAACTCCTCGGCCCCTGGATACAAGGTGATCGGGCAGTGGACAGAATACCTCCGCCTTAACGTGAGTAGCTTTGCAACAAAACGTCAGGGGTGCACACTGACTCCCGCTTTAGGCAACATACCGATCTCTGAGGGTAAGGGGCTCTGACCATCTCCAGGCAATGACAACCCAGCTCTGCCTGAGGCTCACAGATCTCACAGGGTTGGTCTTTGGCCAGCATATTTATCTCCCGGGTTGCACAGCTCTGATTGCCTCAGGCCTCAGACAGCATAACATTTCCATAGTTTAAGCAGATCTCAAAGTCGTGTGCCTCACACAGCTGAGTTATCCTTCAGGTTACACAGATCTTGCAGGTTCGAGTGCCAGAATACTGAGCTACATCTCAGTTTATACAGGTCTTACAAGCTGAAGCTCTCGGACAGCAGAACTATGCCTCAGTTTACATTAATTTTACATGTGTGAGCCTCAGATAGAAGAAGCCATTGGATTGCACACATCTCACAGGTTCATTCTACACATAGTTGTCATTTTGAAGGTTGCATGGATCACAAAAGCTCAGCTTTCAGGCAGCAGAGCTGTCCCTCAGATTATATAGATCACACATGCCCAATAGGTAGACCTGACATTCCATGTTTGGGCAGGAACCGGACGTTTACTTTTTGTCCATTCCTTAATCTAATTATATTCAATGTGATTGTTGCCCATCCCCAACTGCCCTTGCGGACTCATGCACAGAGCCAAAAAATAAAAGAGAGCAGCCCGACAAACGGCAGGAGAATCCCACAAGTTCATTCTATACTAAAGGGTAACTAGTGGCCAAGAATCAAAAGAAATGTATCTAAAGATCCGCCCAAAACAGACATGTGGTGGTCTGTTGCTTCTTGCAGAAATGGAGTTACGCTTGGACTGCTCCGACACATCCCACTCAAGAAATACCAACTTCAGGGGTACATCCAGCAATCATGTGCCAGTGAGAGTCCACATGGAGTGGTTCCTAGGATGGTTATGAAATATCTGAGATCTTGGGAGGACATGACAACATTTCAACAACCAGGGAGGCAACAAGTCAGAAGGAAGGAAAGTTGTGTAAAGTCAGGTGCCTGAGAGCGGTCTCTCAAGGAACTTTGGAGGCGAACCCCATACAGCGATAAAATAACCACACCGCAAAGATGAAGGGAAGGGTGCTGCTGCCATGGCACCCCACTTGTGACACCTAATCCCAGGACCACCTCTACAAGGGATGGTGCGAACAAGAGCAAAATGATCACCCACTCTGGAAATTAAAACGTAGTTTGGAGAGGCGCGCTAATAGGGAGTGGCCAAATTGTCATTTTGTCTACAAACGTGTCGCAAAATTGACAATCTTCGCAGAGTGGAAAGATTACAAATTTTGTCAGCTTTGTCTGCTAGTGAAAATTGCCCTCCCCCCCCCAAAAAAAATATTTTGGGAAAGAATGTTTCAACTAAATAATTTGTGCATGAGAGATCCCTCATTTTTATGCAGGGCTTTTTTCCGGAAAATAAAAGTTTGAAAACATTACCAAAACTTCTACAGGTTGCATACTTTCCATAAGAAAAAAACTTAGCATAGTAAAAAAAAACGTAGCATAGCTTGAGGAGTCAAGACTTCACAAGTTTGAACATCCATGGTACTGTCGTATCAAAACACCTCCGTTTTATTTTCGACAGGATGTAGTAGGCAAGTCTTTGGTGACAGGAGGAAACTCTACGTGTCCAGGGTCTCCCATTGACAGGGGTCAGTAGACCTTGTGACGTAGCAACAACACAGAGAGTTGAATTAATCCAACAATAAAGGGGTGCAATGGACTTTTGAGTAAGGGTGGGAGTCCTGAGTTAAGATTTAGGATTGTTTACAGTCAAGCAGAATGTTCGAGGGTAGCAAAGCCTGTATTTACTGAAGGGGTAGATTCTCAGATCCTTTCTGTGCCGTAGCAGGATTGGAACAGTTCTGATGAGGGGGATGTTGGTCCAAAACCTGGGAGCCTAGATGGAGCAAGTTACGCTTCTGGTTCTCTCTCTTCTTTTTGCAGTCCACTCTTTGATGCCCCCATTTCTTATTTGCATTTTGCTGACCACTATACAAAATGCAACAGTACATCATTTTCTGCTCTCTGCTTAAACCCAAGCAGACCTCAAGGTCCCCTGAGGTCTCCATCTCGAAAGGGCAAAAGCATTGCGCAGTCTATGGACCGTGGCTATGGAATGCAAGGCTCGCTTTTTATGAATTTTCCTTTTTATCCAAAACTCAGAGTCTGAGGCTCCTTGACATAGTTTATCACGCAACTGTACAGATCTATTCTGAAGTTACCACTTGAGGGTTTTTTCTTAATTCCTGAAGATGACTTTACCCACGGGTGATCGATAGCTCGTTTGCAATACACTTAAAGTTCAGTAATGCAATCACTCTTCTCAAACGCTGTCAAATTGTTGAGGACTGTCAACAAATTCAAGGATGCAGATAACTGAAATGTCAGATGCATTGAGGATTCCCACTGCCATGCGTGTGTCTGTCGGAGGTGTTTATAAGTTGTTCTCCTGCTGTGCCTCAAAAACAGGACAGGGAAGCAGGGGAATTTTCTTGATTGAAGGGACAGGCCAGAGAGCAAACCACTGTTTGCACATATGTCTGAATTATAAGTTTGTCGGTAAAGTTCAATGTTCGGGTTCTCACCTGACAAATGAAGGCAAGTCAAGCCTGCAGAAATGGAACAGATGAAAAGTGCCCAATAGATACTTGGACTTGAAGATGTTGGTGCCTGCAAGCACCACAACTGACGTGGGCTACTTTCGGGTCAGCATTCTTAATTTTCTTTTTTTATCGCATCCCATTATAAAGTTTCACAGGGTATCGTTATTTGTAGTGTCGGTTTAAAACAATGCAATTACATATTCATTAATCGAGAATTCTTACTATGTGCTATTTGAGAATATCTTACCTGATCAATGCTCAACATACCAGTAAAACGAGTAAAGATATATCAGTATTTTAGTAAGTAGTTTAAATAAAAACGACATTGTTTGGAAGGCTGCAACGTAAACGACCACGTAAAATGGAAACTCTGGACAGAATTGTGCAAGG
Organism: Calotriton arnoldi; assembly: GCA_963921515.1. Taxonomy (NCBI): domain Eukaryota; kingdom Metazoa; phylum Chordata; class Amphibia; order Caudata; family Salamandridae; genus Calotriton; species Calotriton arnoldi. The sequence continues at coordinate 88,363 of CAWUFW010005510.1, read as the reverse complement.
TGTCGAGAGCATGCTATGACTCACCTGCTTATCTCTCCGCTCACATGAGAGGCTAAAACGTAGCAGTTCCCCAAATTGCAAGCATGTCCCAACTCTCATTACTGCAAACCAAGATTTGCAAGGCGGCCAAAAATAGCCATGGTCAGATTTACAATTGGGAGAACAGCCGGCTTATTTAACGCGGCCAGCCTGGGAGAAACTCTGACTGTAACCTTTGAATAGATGATTTAATGTCAAATAGAAGGCGTGTTTGCAGAATCCGTTTGCTGGGCTGCGAGCCTGAAAGTGGCGAAGGCGGGTGTTGGGCAGCTAGCTAGCTGCAGCAGCACTGGCGGCAAGCGGAGTTGAGGTAGCGCCATGGGTGCTGCAGAGGCACAGGCTGCGAGGGCTGCCCCAACATAGAAAAAACAACAAAAACAAAAAAACGCAAACACTATAAAGCGGACACCGCGTCTTGAAAAAACAAAAAGGCACACGAAGGGCAAAGATTGGGGAGGGGAGGGGGGAACAATGGCGTCCGCAGATTTATTTAATTAACACGGCCCCCGCTTCGCGTGGCGTCCATGCAGCGGGGGGATGGCAGCATGGGGGGCAAACAGAGCATAATTAAAAAGTAATAGCCATAAAGTGAAAACTTGGGAGCGCTTTATAAAAAAAAAAACTTTAAATACAACGAGCCGCATATAAAGAAAGGTGCGCGGTCGCCCTGAAACTGAATGCGCAGGTAAAAAAAACAAGCATTGAAAATGCAATAGGTCTCGCCTTCGATTAAGTTAAAGCCATTTGCTTTGCTAATGGTATTGTATAGCAAAGCAAATGGCTTTAACTTAATGAAAGGCGAGACCTATTGCATTTTTAATGCTTGTTTTAAAGGGGGGCTGATACAGCTCTGTCCTGGGACTACATCCAATCTGCAACACCATCTAATCATACTTGGGGTGGGTGAAAACTAGGGGTGGGCGGAATTCACGTAGGCGCGTTACGCAAAGTTCCGCGAAACGGTAAAAAATCTCCGCGAGCACGCAAAAGTTCCGCGAACACGCGGAATTGCTTGTTTCGCCCGTTCGCGATGCTTTTTTCCTGTTCGCGAACGCTGTTTGCGTGCTCGGGGGGAAATATCTCGCGAACACGCACTTTGAAAGCGCGAACAAGCAAAAAATTCCGCGAAGCCGCGGATCGCGGAATTTTTGGCAATTCCGCGTGCTCCGCGGAACGCGAAATTACCCAAATTCCGCGAGCGGAACGGAATTTACCGCCCAGGCCTAGTGAAAACTATGGGCCCAATTCGAATGGCTGAAAAGTCTGTAAATGTTGGTAATTGTACTGAGGTTTATATACGGTTTACAAGTAGGTCAGGGTGCTCTACAGCAGTCATGCCTGACTAGTATTAGTTTATGCATTTGTGTAGCAATGTTTTTGAAGCCTGTATGTGGGTACTATACAAAACATAGTCACCCAAACTGCTGATAAATGTAAAGAAAATAAAAATACTGCATCAAGTAACACCACTTATGTATAGTGAGAGTGTGCGCTTTGCTTCTACACAAACATTGGTGCCAACTATACACCTTGATGTGCAGACACTTATCACACATTGACAATGTAAATTAAGTTTACTGTAATGTTAGTTGCTCCCCATCGTTTTAGGCTAAAAAAAAAGATACTGGAGGAGCCGGATTGTGTACACAAAAAATGGCCAAGTGCTTGCACTATGCATGAGCCAGGTTTGCTGGCCAACAGAAACTCATGCAGTTAATCAAAATACCTGATCCGAGATTACACTGATGAAACTTCCTCAATTCACAACCACAAGAAACCTGCACTAGTAAAGCCAATATGACTGCCCTGGGCTTTGTAAATCCTTGTTTTGCCATGTGTTTCATAAAACATTGTTGCAGCTGCCAGGCCCACACCAATTCAAAAAGAATACATGGGCTGAAAACAAAAAAGTATAAACTCAAAAATCACACTGCCATATTAGTGGCACAAAAGGGAATTACTTTGTGTCGTGCTGCCACAGACTTTTGCTAACGCCGGACCCATGGGAAAGAAGAATGTGCATATCAACCAATGGATCAAGAGGACTGGCTAAAGCTCCCGTGTATAATTTTTAGTAAAATCAAGAGGGCTTGGATGATGGCAGAGCCAGGGAGAGTGTGCTGTGTAGGAGTAAACTAGCAGGTTGGTTGCAGCAATGGCTTTCCCAGTATCTTTTGGATTCTGGATGTGATCCAGCGCCACTCAGATTGATGTTTGGTTATTCATGGACGAGAAAAACTAACTGATGTGGTACTTATGCTGTGCAAAGTCTAACCCTGAAAATTGTGTGGGACAGCAGGGATAGCTTAGTAAGCCATCCAAGACAATGAAGACCATATCTGCTGGAAGGTGGACAGGGAGGCCAAGATGGAGCCACCAATCCAGACGGAGTATTTACGTTCAGGTGGTGCAATAATCTGGGGAGAAAATATAGAAAAGTTAGCTTCAAGCTTTGTACCTATGGATTAAGCTTAAACTTCTAATCTACTACGAAGTTACTACCTTAACTTTAAGGAAAATGTAGTGACTTAACTAGACCATAGCGGACTTACAACCAGCCCCCCTCCACCGTCCCTACTACATTGGGAAACCAAATAAAGTGTGTGGGTTAACTGCAACACAAGATTTAACCCAAGTAGAGATTAAGTGCCAGTTTAGCCCAATTGCCTCCCATTAGCTCTTCTGGTGTCAATTTACAGCTTCAGGAGTAAGGACAGATTCCGAGATACTGCCACCTACATGGTTTCCAATTACCACAGTAGGAGACTGATGGCACACCAGCCCACAAACTCGTTAGTAGCATCACTGGGCTATGCCATCACCCCCACCCAGAAGCTCACCTTGATCTTCATTGTGCTTGGTGCCAGAGCAGTAATCTCCTTCTGCATTCGGTCAGCAATTCCAGGGTACATGGTAGTACCACCAGATAATACTGTGTTGGCATTAAGGTCTTTTCGGATGCCCACATCACACTTCATAATAGAGTTGAATGTGATCTCATGGATACCGCAGGATTCCATTCCTAGGTAAAGAAGATATTTTAATTGAGCATGCAGGATTCACATTATCCTGTGCCATGCACTGTTACATACAGCTTGGATTGACACGTGTAGGCCATGCACCCTCCTAAACCACTACCATTCGTACAATGGAGGCCATACTGCGCGGGTGTCCACTATAACCTATATCCATGATCTCAGGCAAGAGAGATACTCACAAATCTGCATTGTGTAACATTTATGGAAGTACCCTTTCTATGATGTAGGGTACCCCCCTCCCCAACGCAACGTAAATAATTCAATCCAGTTCTCTGCAGGTGCAGTCCCTTTTCATAGTTCTTGCACCGGGCCTGTGAACACAATCTTAACAGACATGGAATGCCCTTGCCGGGTACTTCCAAAGACCAGATGTTGTGCCCCAAGGCAAATCTAAATACACGTGCAGACCTGTATAGGACTGCCAGGACATTCAATACAGCCCATGACCCAGCACTACAAAACTGATCCCATCAAAATATTAGGTCCGTAAGTTATTATGGCCTCTCAAGTCTAAATACCACACCCCCATTTTCAGAACCAGTCTGCATCCCTGTAGTGCTAAGCAGTCAACACCTACCCAAGAAGGAAGGCTGGAAGAGCGCCTCTGGACACCGGAACCGCTCATTGCCAATTGTGATGACCTGCCCGTCTGGCAGTTTATAGCTTTTTTCCAGGGAAGAAGAGGATGCGGCGGTGGCCATCTCCTGCTCGAAGTCCAAAGCAACGTAGCACAGTTTCTCCTTGATGTCACACACAATTTCGCTCTCGGCTGTGGTGGTGAAGCTGTAGCCTCTCTCTGTCAAGATCTTCATCAGATAGTCCGTCAGGTCTCTGCCAGCCAAGTCAAGACGCAGAATGGCATGGGGAAGGGCATACCCTTCGTAGATGGGTACAGTGTGTGTCACACCATCACCAGAATCCATAACAATGCCAGTTGTACGACCAGAGGCATACAGGGACAGCACGGCCTGGATGGCAACATACATTGCTGGGGTGTTGAAAGTTTCAAACATGATCTGCAGAGGAGGGAGAACATTGTTTTAGTACTCTGCAGTACCGAAAGAGCACTGCAAACCCACACTGGAACCAACATGCTACCATGCACAACAAAAGTTAGGTGTAAAGAAAAAAGAAAAGCAGGCAGAATACAGAAAATAAGAAACCTGAGCCTTCAGGAAGGAAATGCCAGAAGGAGCACAGAACCCTGAAAATATTAAAGAAAAGAATTGCAGAAAGGAGTCTAAAATACAGAGGTTTGAATCAAGTGGAAAGGCCATCAAAAGAAGTTATAAAGCCTCACCTGGGTCATGTTTTCTCTGTTGGCCTTGGGGTTCAGGGGGGCTTCTGTGAGAAGGACGGGGTGCTCCTCCGGTGCCACGCGGAGCTCGTTGTAGAAGGTGTGATGCCAGATCCTCTCCATGTCGTCCCAGTTGGTCACAATGCCGTGCTCAATGGGGTACTTGAGTGTCAGGATACCTCTCTTGCTCTGGGCCTCGTCGCCTACATAGCTGTCCTTCTGCCCCATGCCAACCATGACACCCTGGAAGGAGGAGGAAGGTTAGTAAGGAATAAACTGTGCCGGGAACGCCCGCAGAGGGGCATGTCTCGCGCGCCTACACGAGCCCCTCACCTGGTGCCTGGGACGTCCAACGATGGATGGAAACACAGCACGGGGGGCGTTGTCTCCAGCAAAGCCTGCTTTGCACATACCAGAACCATTGTCAATGACGAGCGCTGCAATCTCCTCTTCTGCCATTTTAATTTAACTGTTAAAGAGAACAGACACATTTACCTTAACGTATAGGGGGCATCGATGAACAATTACCAATTAATTGCTAACCCACCCAAGACGTGGTTTAATCAGAGGTAAAGTAAGCCAAGTGGCAGTAACACACTCGCTCCTCAAGTGACATTAAAATCCTTGCACCCCTTCGCATCAAGCATATACACTATTCTTACCTAGTATACTACACAATAGCCGCGCCGACTATACAGGCATGGCGTGTGGTAAGACTTTGGGATCAGGCAACACAACAGAACTGGGGCTAGCATATAATGCGCCGGATAGAGTGCGAGAAGGTCCTACACTTACCAGGATAGTTGTGCAAGTTTACGACTGCACGGCCAAGCTAAACTACTAAGGTAAACAAATGGGCGATGGGTACCTCTCGAGTTGCAATCAACCGATTTGGGGCGACCGAATATGGCGCCTATTCCAGTCCGTCACAGTTTTCCATGACCTGTAACACTTCCGGACGACCACCCACTAAGTTTTATGACAGTTTATCTTTATTTTTTGTAACCAGGTTTTTATAGATTTGGCCGCGTATTAGTGCTATGAAAGACTGCCTAAATGTATGCGCAGGAGAAGGCATTTCAGTTGCCTTTCGCAGGTCAAGCTCGAGGGCAGTGAAATAGCCGCAAACCACACAAACACGCCCCCCCCTTCCCAAATTTAGTAGTGTCTATTCAGTTATGAGCCCCATACAGGAGGTGTTGGAAGAGTTGACGCGAATGCAGACAGTACAGCTCCAACCCTAAAGAGCGCCACTACATACTAAGCTACCGGCAAGGGGCGTTGCTATATCAGCTCTTAACAGTCAGTGCAGGGCTGCAAAAGCTCAGCGTGTATTTAAGGATTGCATCCCTGTTCACAGGGGTCCCGCTCATCACCACAGCCTGATAAATAACATCTTCTAGTCTGGCAGTACTACAAACTAGGGTGAAGTTACGCTTCACTAAATGGGCCCTATTGACGCTGTGGAAGGTTTGCAAGTGGGTGTTCAAGACTCGGCTTTTTGGAAGCTAGTTCAAGAGACGGCATCCTCCCTGAGGAGTGCATCGTCTGATGCGTGGTGTTCCGGGTTGCCATTCTGCAATCCTCTGCAGGGCAGCCTCACCTTCACAAACCGGCTCATTACGTCAAAGCATGGACCATAGTTGTGACCATTTAAGGACAAGCCACCGACTGGCCTCACCCACACCAATAAACACCCTCGTCGCCTGCCAAGGAATCACGTAATTTAAATAAACAGAAACTTGGGGGAGGGCAGGCACGACTTCGGGCAGTAATGCACATTCAGCCCAAAGTTACCACCTTTAACCCCACATACAATGACGTGCAAGTTACAGTTATTCACCCTGTTAAGTCAGGATCTCAGAGCCACCCAATTACGCAGGTCCCTGGTCTCCAAACCTCACCTGCAGCTGTATCCGCAAACTCGAAAGTGAGGGCGGCCACAACTTTAACATAGCCATCACCTTACCGTCTGTGTTAACCAGAGGTTAAAAGTTATAGCTCATGCAAAGCCCACTCAGTCTCTCATCCTGCCAAAGTCGATAAATTAAGTACCACTAAACGGGCTAACTGGAACGGTATTTTACAGGGCTAACACAAAGCGCTACTCATTAAAACGGACCCACACCACTCACTCGCCCCAGAACCAAGCAAGCTACCAGAAAAGCAACCATAATAATGATATACAAACGATTGTACTGCACACTGAAGACTAGAGAAACTAGAACAAAAATCGCATTACCTTTTTGTGGAAGCGCTCTCGATGAAACGGGCTGGACGTCGCCTACCTCATCTGTAGTGGCATCGGCAAAGAGCTGCAACATCCCGCCGAAAACACACACTCCTCCCCGCTCTGTGCTTCGATGAAACGGGCTGGAGGTCGCAAAGAGCCTGCAAAAACAAACAAAAAAAAACATTTAAAACAAAACTCAAATATAATACAACACTACAAAAAGAAAATCTAGAACAAAAATTGCATAACCTTGTTGTGGAAGCGCTCCTCCCTCAGCTGAGCACCCGCAACCGTCCAGTGAACACAAAAACACAGATTCGAATACAACACGCCCACTAAGATAAGAAAACGCTTTACGACAAAAGGAAAGCAGGCGAGCCAGTCCGGGTGGGCCGGCCCAAAAAGCCAAAGGGAGGCAACCCAGAAAGCTCATTTCCAATGGCAGGCCACCGTTTAGCATAAACGGTGTCGCCAGCCAATGGAAATGAGGGGCGGGGCTTCAAGCCCTTTTCTAAAAGTCCTCATTAGCAATAAATCTCGCCGAGCGAGCTGCGCATGTGCGCAGCAACGCTAGGCGAGACCTAAAAAACTGTTGACACTGTAACTGAAATGAGCGGGAGGGAGGGGGAAGCAGCTATAGAATACGGAGCCTCTGAATATTGCAGTACTCCTCGATGTAGCAGTCTCTGCAACTTCTGCCCATGCAGTGGTGACATGCCCTTCCCAGGCCACAGGAGAGCCGCAGCTGGTACTTCACACGCATATGGGTATTGTGGATCCTGACCCACTGCAATGAAAGTGCTGCGGCCAGGCGTGAAGCGGGGAGGGAGCATATTTGAAAAAGAAAGTGCAGCATCCATTTCGGGCGCACAGTGGCATAAATCAAGTGATTAAAAAGTATAAAGCAGGCCGGCCAGCACTGAAGTAGCATAGCGCATGCAGGAGTGCCGCGCTGTGCAAAAGTAAAGAAAGACGTGGTTGCTTAAAGAACAAGCATTTGCAATGCAACAGGTCTCGCATTTGCGAGAGTTTGAGCTATTGGCATTGTAAATGACAATGCCTTTACTTATGTGTTGTTTTTCAAAACAGATAAATAAAAGGCATTGTCATTTACATACTTTTAACCGCTTTACGTCAAGTGTGTACCACGTCAGTGACTTAATTTTAATTATTGTATGCCACTGCATTACCACATACAACACAAATATTATAACCATCATGTACGCACATTCCCAGCATTACGGTAGGAATACCACACAAATACCGCACTGTGAGCCACTGTGTGCCTCATCCAGAGGATTACCAACAGAATACCACAGAAATACAACGTCTTGGAAAATAGTGGCAACATCTGAATAATTTCCATATCACGGGCACAGTAACATCAGGCCACAGTGACACAGTTCAGATCACTACCATCGGAAATACTGTACCAGACCTGGGTCATTATGTACCGGAGCACTAGCACAGGGGCGCCACAGAAATACTAGAGATATGGCACAGCATGTAAAATTCAAAGTACGACCGTAGAAATACTGTACCATACTTGGGTCATTATGTACCAGAGCACTAGCATAGGGGCACCACAGAAATACTGTACCAGACTTGGGTCATTATGTACCGGAGCACTAGCATAGGGTGCCACAGAAATACTAGAGATATGGCACAGCATGTAAAATTCAAAGTACGACCGTAGAAATACTGTACCATACTTGGGTCATTATGTACCAGAGCACTAGCATAGGGGCGCCACAGAAATACTGTACCAGACTTGGGCCATTATGTACCGGAGCACTAGCATAGGGCGCCATAGAAATACTAGAGATATGGCACAGCATGTAAAATTCAAAGTACGACCGTAGAAATACTGTACCATACTTGGGTCATTATGTACCAGAGCACTAGCATAGGGCGCCACAGAAATACTGTACCAGACTTGGGCCATTATGTACCGGAGCACTAGCATAGGGCGCCACAGAAATACTAGAGATATGGCACAGCATGTAAAATTCAAAGTACGACCGTAGAAATACTGTACCAGACTTGGGTCATTATGTACCGGAGCACTAGCATAGGGGCGCCGCAGAAATACTAGAGATAGGGCACAGCATGTAAAATTCAAAGTACGACCGTAGAAATACTGTACCATACTTGGGTCATTATGTACCAGAGCACTAGCATAGGGGCGCCACAGAAATACTGTACCAGACTTGGGCCATTATGTACCAGAGCACTAGCATAGGGGCGCCACAGAAATACTGTACCAGACTTGGGTCATTATGTACCGGAGCACTAGCATAGGGCGCCACAGAAATACTAGAGATATGGCACAGCATGTAAAATTCAAAGTACGACCATAGAAATACTGTACCATACTTGGGTCATTATGTACCAGAGCACTAGCATAGGGGCGCCACAGAAATACTGTACCAGACTTGGGCCATTATGTACCGGAGCACTAGCATAGGGCGCCACAGAAATACTAGAGATATGGCACAGCATGTAAAATTCAAAGTACGACCGTAGAAGTACTGTACCAGACTTGGGTCATTATGTACCAGAGCACTAGCATAGGGGCGCCACAGAAATACTGTACCAGACTTGGGTCATTATGTACTGGAGCACTAGCATAGGGCGCCACAGAAATACTAGAGATATGGCACAGCATGTAAAATTCAAAGTACGACCATAGAAATACTGTACCAGACTTGGGTCATTATGTACCGGAGCACTAGCATAGGGGCGCCGCAGAAATACTGCACCAGACTTGGGCCATTATGTACCGGAGCACTAGCATAGGGGCGCCACAGAAATACTGTACCAGACTTGGGTCATTATGTACCGGAGCACTAGCATAGGGGTGCTGCAGAAATACTAGAGATAGGGCACAGCATGTAAAACTCAAAGTACGACCGTAGAAATACTGTACCATACTTGGGTCATTATGTACCAGAACACTAGCATAGGGGCGCCACAGAAATACTGTACCAGACTTGGGCCATTATGTACCAGAGCACTAGCATAGGGCGCCACAGAAATACTGTACCAGACTTGGGCCATTATGTACCGGAGCACTAGCATAGGGCGCCACAGAAATACTAGAGATATGGCACAGCATGTAAAATTCAAAGTACGACCGTAGAAATACTGTACCAGACTTGGGTCATTATGTACCAGAGCACTAGCATAGGGGCGCCACAGAAATACTGTACCAGACTTGGGCCATTATGTACCGGAGCACTAGCATAGGGCGCCACAGAAATACTAGAGATATGGCACAGCATGTAAAATTCAAAGTACGACCGTAAAAATACTGTACCAGACTTGGGTCATTAGGTACCAGAGCACTAGCATAGGGGCGCCACAGAAATACTATACCAGACTTGGGTCATTATGTACCGGAGCACTAGCATAGGGCGCCACAGAAATACTAGAGATATGGCACAGCATGTAAAATTCAAAGTACGACCGTAGAAATACTGTACCAGACTGGGGTCATTATGTACCAGAGCACTAGCATAGGGGCGCCACAGAAATACTGTACCAGACTTGGGCCATTATGTCCCGGAGCACTAGCATAGGGTGCCACAGAAATACTAGAGATATGGCACAGCATGTAAAATTCAAAGTACGACCGTAGAAATACTGTACCAGCCTTGGGTCATTATGTACCAGAGCACTAGCATAGGGGCGCCACAGAATACTGTACCAGACTTGGGCCATTATGTACTGGAGCACTAGCATAGGGCGCCACAGAAATACTAGAGATATGGCACAGCATGTAAAATTCAAAGTACGAGCGTAGAAATACTGTACCAGACTTGGGTCATTATGTACCAGAGCACTAGCATAGGGGTGCCACAGAAATACTGTACCAGACTTGGGTCATTATGTACCGGAGCACTAGCATAGGGGTGCTAGAGATAGGGCACAGCATGTAAAATTCAAAGTACGACCGTAGAAATACTGTGCCAGACTTGGGTCATTATGTACCAGAGCACTAGCATAGGGGCGCCACAGAAATACTGTACCAGACTTGGGCCATTATGTACCGGAGCACTAGCATAGGGGTGCTGCAGAAATACTAGAGATAGGGCACAGCATGTAAAACTCAAAGTACGACCGTAGAAATACTGTGCCATGCTATCAAACAAAGTAAGACAGATGCAGAGCATTACCATTCAATTCACCTCATATTAGGAGCCCGTGGACTACCGCAGACCAGAGAGGGTACATCACTTCTCCACTCCAGAATTATCGCTATCAGAGGTCCCGATAATTGCATTTATATTTCTGAATTTACACGTTTTGGGGAAATATTATGTGGAAATCGGACTTACTGTGTCGATTTGGGCATATTTTCCCCAGGTATTAAACCTGTATACCTTGACTAATTGCAGCAGGTGAAATCTCGGATGAAAGATCATGGAGCTCAGCTGCGTTGTTTCCGCAAAATGTACAATCCTGATGGGCCCATTACCCCTCTCCCCTTTGGAATTAATGGGCCACTCGTGATGGAGGCCCACGTGCCATATGCAACGCTAGGTCTGCGAGACCTAAAAAGGTGACAGTCGAAATGTAATACGAAGTATGTACTGATTATAACATGTAATCATGAAATAGAGACTTATTTAGGCTAGGCTTTCACGAGTCTGTTGTAATGTGCTCGGCGCTGTGCAGTCAATTTCAAGTTTCATACAATAAAACACATTTCTGGTAGGCACGGGGGGAGTAGATGATTTGCCCAGAATCACTGGGTGTTGAGCCGACACCAAGACTCGAACTTGGCTCCTCAGTTCCAAAGTCTGCAGTTCTGACCGTTGCGCCACGTGTCTGGTTTGAAGGGGTTGTACAAACATTTTCAACCATCGACCTCACGTATACATTGTGCTTCCTGCGTGCTCGGCGCTGTCGCGCCATCTCCGAAAATGAGCACCTGTGACAACAGAGAGCCTCCCCATAGGAAACGAGACCGTTGTTTGGACATTGTACTAGTAAGTGAAGTTTTACCGCAGTCCATATATGTAACAATGCAACTCTCCGGGCGTGCGCGGTGCTGCACAGCTAGTGCAACGTAGCCTTTATCACGACCACAAAACCACTTTGTGAACTCGGTGCTAACTGCTTACTAATGCCACGAGTTGGTCGTGAAGCGCTGGGAAACGGAGCACAAAAGAAGTGCTCAGCGCCGCGCAGTGAGCCCCACAGTGAATGCCGGCTGAACACAAGCATACAATTCACAAAGCAGTGCTAGCTGTTGTTAAGAGTATTGTGTGTTTTTAAAACGCCGTTCACATGGAGCACTGGTTTCTAACACAATTCATAGTATCAAAGTTCGTCAAGTCATGCCGCTACTGTGTATATTTCCTGCTTTGAAGAACACATACCACATTCCTGCGAAGCGCGCCTTGAAGTCATAGTGCTCAGTGGTACACTGCACTGCGCATAGAAGACCTGGCAGCTATCGTATCCTGGAAACAGCAAAACATTGTTTATTATTGAAACGTTACAGAAAAATAAACATTTTCTCTAATACAAACTTTTTATACAGCACTTTAAAAGTGCGGGCACTATACCAAAAATTCCATGTAGCATATGCTTAGGGCATAACGCAGGCCCTGGCAGCCCGCGGGGGCTCAGGGGTGGGTCCTGCTCATTAGGGGGCCCCTAACCCGTCAAGGGGTCCCCATTCAGACGTAGACCATTTTATTCCTCCTGTGAGCTATGGGAAACTCGAGGGCACTCTTCACATTGTACGGGCGGGCAATTCATTTTCCGTTACGCCACAGTTAGTAACCACATTAGATAGTGGCAGTGCAACGCTGCCTGTAAACATAAGTCGCCTCGCCACAGAAACTATGCACACATAGCTAAATAAACCCTGTTCTGCGTCTGCTTACGACAGTGCAACTAACAGCAGACTAAGGGAAATCTTACGTTTGAGTGCGCATGAGACCGACATCATCACCTAGGTTTGTAAACAAAGCGCTCAAAGGACATGTGGAAACAACTGGGGCACTAATGGGTAGAATAGGCCGATGTCATCGAGATTCTATGCAGGTTGCAGTTCTCTCGCAGACTGACAGGGCAAAGGGCGTCTATGATTGATTAACATTTTGGAGAGAGATCCGCGTTTGCTTGCTAAAGTCGCGTTTATAGTGGCACCGCCTGAGCAGCTATTGCGAGATTCTGCAGTTTTGTTGCGATCATTGAGGCATCCTTGTGAAACGTGCACCCACCGCCTCTAGTCTTACCTCGACTGTGGGATAAAATCCTAAAATACGTGCCTGGGGTACCTCAGTGGTGCGCATCTTTACCAGGGCTATTGGGCTTTTGTGGTGAATATTAATTGTAACGGGTTGTTTATATGGCTCTTAACAAGCAAGTGCAGGTAATCTCACTCTCAAAATAAAAAAGTGCTGATCCTCAGTACCGGCCCATTTAAAGCAGCCAGTGCCACGCACAGTGTCCGAAACACTCACACGGAGTCCTTCTAAAGACAGGGATACCACCCCCTTGAAGCAGTAACCTCAGAACAGATATACCCACCTCAGAGCGGCGCAGGGGCCGTCCCACCTCCGCAGCTCCGGCCGGAGCTCAGCACAGCCGTCTCTCAGATGTCCTGCCCCCGGAGTCGCTGGAAGAGCCATGTCTCTGACTACCCGGGGGGAGCTGCTCTCTAGAAACAGACTCCCAGCACTGAGCTCACCTGCTGCAGTTCAGTTCCATGTGTTAATAAAGTCCCGTTTGAAACGGTGTTACGCTTTAAATTCGTTTTTACAGAAGCCCCGTTTCCAATATTGAAATAAAGATTCAGCGGCTTTTATATTTGATTTTGGAACTGGGGATCGTGGTTCGAGTCCCGGCGTGAGCTCTCTGTGCCTTCCAAAAACAAGCGGTCGCCATCTGTTTTCACTCAGTCGCTTGTTTATATTTGCATCGCGCTTTTACTTTCACTTTAAGTGAAAGCGCCATGAAAAAATAAACACGGGGCTGAGTGAAAACACATGGCCCCATAAAGATAAGAAAGTGCTTTGCGACAGCAGCAAAGCAGGCGACCCAGTCCGGATCGGAGGCGAAAGGGCGTCAACAAAAAACCCTCATTTCCAATGGCAGGCCACCGTTTAGCATAAACGGTGACGCCAGCCAATGAAAATGAGGGGCGGGGCTTCAAGCCCCCTTCTCAAATCTACTCTCCTACAAAATCTCTCGCCCAGCGAGCAGCGCTTTGCGCTGCAACGCTAGGCGAGACCTAAAAAGCAACTAAAGTGGACACTGTTACAGGAAAGCATGTCGTGCCTGCAACAGCAGAAACTCATTGATGAAAATAGTGCTCACAGACTAAAGAAGACGTACCGTGTAAAAACCGAAGTAAAAGGGCCAGTCCTCATGGGAGGTTACAAATGAAGACAAGGCGGCACTAAGGAGGGACTGACAAGCCTAATAACGAACCAGAAGCCAGCATTTACAAAGGACAATGACACAAGCCAATGACAAATATGGGCGGAGAGTGGGCGGGGCTTCAAGTCCATACTCCAATACAGCATGGCTCGCAGAGCAGCGCATGCGCTGCCCAGGCTCGACCTAAAAAAGCTTCAATTCATGTTTTGGTTGAGCCTAGAAGTGTTTATGGACAGAGAAAAAAAAAATCTGTGAATCAGAATCAACTGAGTATGAAGTCATGGGTGAAGACAAGTTCCCTGAGTACAGCAAGACTCAGATTTATACTCTAGTTAGTACACACTGTATGCTAGTATCGATCACATGACAGAATTCTCACCAAGAACACAAGCAGGTGACCAGCTGAGCTCATGAGAACTAGAAGATAGTCTTCACAAGTAACACAAAAGTAAACAGTTTTGTCCCGAGGTAATTCACAACTTCACGCTTTGGGTGGCCAAACACAGCACGCCTCAATGTAAAGAGATGAGCGCAGCCTGCAGACAATGTTAGCATGACAAAGAAAACGTGGCTGGAGCAGGTTAGACTTATACTAAGACAAACAAATGATTTACAATGTTCACACTGCTTTAGATAAGCGTTGCCCAAAGTATGTGCATTGTGTTTGTAAGCGACTGCTGGAGTCAGGCAGGGCCTACGGGGAACCTGTAGTGTCTGTACTTGACGGAGTCAGGCAGGGCTACAGGGAACCTATAGTGTCTGTACATGGCTACTGGAGTTAGGCAGGGTCTACAGTGAACCTGTAGTGCCATGTACATGGTTACTGGAGTTTGACAGGGCGTACGGGGAACCTGTAGTGTCTGTACATGGTTACTGAGTTTGACAGGGCCTACAGGAACCTGTAGTGTCTGTACATGGTTACTGGAGTTTGACAGGGCCTACGGGGAACCTGTAGTGTCTGTACATGGCTGCTGGAGTTAGGGAGGGCCTACAGGGAGCCTGTAGTGTCTGTACATGGCTGCTGGAGTTAGGCAGGGCTTACAGGAACCTGTAGTGTCTGTACATGGCTGCTGGAGTTAGGGAAGGCCTACAGGGAACATGTAGTGTCTGTACATGGCTGCTGGAGTTAGGCAGGGCCGACTGGGAACCTGTAGTGTCTGTACATGGCTGCTGGAGTTAGGGAGGGCCTACAGGGAACATGTAGTGTCTGTACTTGACTGCTGGAGTTAGGCAGGGCCGACTGGGAACCTGTAGTGTCTGTACATGGATGCTGAAGTTAGGCAGGGCTTACAGGGAACCTGTAGTGTCTGTACTTGCCTGCTGGAGTTAGGCAGGGCCTACAGGGAGCCAATGGTGTCTGTACATGGCTGCTGGAGTTAGGCAGGGCTTACAGGAATCTATAGTGTCTGTACATGGCTGCTGGAGTTAGGCAGGGCTTACAGGCACCTGTAGTGTCTGTACATGGCTGCTGTAGGCAGGGCCTACAGGGAGCCTGTAGTATCTGTACATGGCTGCTGGAGTTAGGGAGGGCCTACAGGGAACATGTAGTGTCTGTACATGGCTGCTGGAGTTAGGCAGGGCCGACTGGGAACCTGTAGTGTCTGTACATGGCTGCTGGAGTTAGGGAGGGCCTACAGGGAACATATAGTGTTTGTACTTGACTGCTGGAGTTAGGCAGGGCCGACTGGGAACCTGTAGTGTCTGTACATGGATGCTGGAGTTAGGCAGGGCCTACAGGGAGCCTGTAGTGTCTGTACATGGCTGCTGGAGTTAGGAAGGGCCTACAGGGAACATGTAGTGTCTGTACATGGCTGCTGGAGTTAGGCAGGGATTACAGGAACCTGTAGTGTCTGTACATGGCTGCTGGAGTTAGGCAGGGCCTACAGGAACCTGCAGTGTCTGTACATGGCTGCTGGGGTTAGGCAGGGCCTACAGGAACCTGAAGTGTCTGTACATGGCTGCTGGAGTTAGGCAGGGCCTACAGGGAGCCTGTAGTGTCTGTACATGGCTGCTGGAGTTAGGCGGGGCCTACAGGGAACCTAAAGGTGTCTGTACATGCCTGATTTCGTTGGTCTGGGCATAAAGGTCAAATCTAGTGCCTCTAAAGTTCTTCTGGAGTTAGGCAGGGTCTACCGAAGAAGGGGTTGGTGGGGCCCGGGTGGTAAAAATGGGTGTTTGCTTTGAAGGAGAATGAGGGATCTGTTGGGGCATTACATGTGCTTGTTGTTAGACATTCAAGGAGTAAATGTTGATTTTCTCGTTGTTCATCCTATGCCTTCTCTCTTACTACTCATTTTCAATTCCCCTCAACTCTTCCCTCCCTTTTTATTCTCCTCTCATTCCCTGACCTCCTGTTGGTGCCTTCTCACTCCTCTTCCCTGTCCTTTCCGCCAAATCTCCCCGTCCCTAACCATCTCTTCTCTCTGCTGCTTCCCTCTGATTTCTCGGTGGCCTTCTTCTCCGTTTGGTGTTGACTCAATATTTCTTCCTGATTCGTACCTTCACCTCTGAATAATTTTAACTCTTCCTTAACACCCCTGGCTCACTTCTTTTACCCGCCCCCTTTCTAATTTTTGATTCCCCTGTCTTTTTTAACACCCTTTTCCACTTCTTAATCTGGGTCTACTTGTCCCCCTGTATTTCTTGCCTACATAACTTCCCCCTTACTGTCTCCACTTGTTGCTCTCTCCTCTTTCTCTTATTCTTTCTGGTCACCTGCTCTCTCCTTCTCTTCTCTGTCCCCTTAATTTCTTGCAATCTCTCCTCCTTTTCTGTGCTTCCTCTCTTTTCTCCCTCCTGTTTCACCATCTCCCTCACTCTCATGTCCTATTGCTGTCTTCCTCCACGTCTCATTCACTCATCCCCCCTGCTACTTCGCTCTCTTCCTTGGCACCTCCCCTTGTGCCCTTGTCCTTTCCCCCTCTCCTCTTTGCCCCAACAGATCGAGGAGATGCAATGGGCTGGTGGCGAGCGTGAGATCCCGTCCTCCGTCTGCAGCCTGCCCTGCGAGGCCGGCGAGCGCAAAAAGATGGTGAAGGGCGTGCCCTGCTGCTGGCACTGCGAGCTGTGTGACGGCTACCAGTACCAAATGGACGAGTTCAACTGCGAGCTGTGCCCCTTTGACATGCGGCCTAGTCCCAACCGCACCTCCTGCCGCCCCATCCCCATCGTCAAACTGGAGTGGCACTCACCTTGGGCCGTGCTGCCCATCTTCCTGGCCATCCTGGGCATCCTGGCCACGAGCTTCATCATCGTCACATTCATACGCTTCAACGACACACCCATGGTGCGTGCGTCAGGGCGCGAGCTCAGCTATGTGCTGCTCACCGGCCTCTTCCTGATCTACTCCATCACCTTTTTGATGATTGCGGAGCCTGGGGTGGTTGTGTGTGCCTTCCGCCGCATGTTCCTGGGCCTGGGCATGTGCATCAGCTACGCAGCCCTGCTGACCAAGACCAACCGCATCTACAGGATCTTCGAGCAGGGCAAGAAGTCGGTGACACCGCCCCGCTTCATCAGCCCCGCCTCACAGTTGGCCATCACCTTCAACCTCATCTCGGTGCAGGTGGTGGCTGTGGTGGTGTGGCTGGGCGTGCGCCCCCCGCACAGCGTCATTGACTACGAGGAGCAGCGCACACCCAATCCTGAGTTCGCCCAGGGGGTCCTGAAGTGTGACATGTCCGACCTGTCGCTCATCTGCTGCCTGAGCTACAGTATCGTGCTCATGGTCACCTGCACGGTCTACGCCATCAAGGCGCGCGGCGTGCCCGAGAACTTCAACGAGGCCAAGCCCATCGGTTTCACCATGTACACCACCTGTATCATCTGGCTGGCCTTCGTGCCCATCTTCTTCGGCACTGCACAGTCTGCTGATAAGGTAGGCCTGCCCGGCCCCTCCACCCAGCTTTCTTAATTTCAATGTTTGATTTACTGGTTTATTGGCAGGGTTACTGGAATTATGCAACAGGGGAGGACCAAATTATGTGACAGGGTTGACTAAATAATGCGTCAAGGAAAGACAAATTATTTATGCGCTATAATACAGCAGATTTTGTCAAGTATTACTTCAATATTGTCATTTTTACGCAGATTAACACTGTCTGGGCAAATGTTTCACCTAGTTAGTGCCAATTTAACAACCTAGTACAGCAATATGGTGACATGAAACTGTGGCATAAGTGTGCATGATAAGTAATAAATAGAGATACAATAAGCAACTAAAATGTGACCGGTCAACCTTTGCAAAGAGCTTTCTACTGCGTGGCAATGTGTTGCCTCGTTTTTTTGCAACTTTTGATCCATTTGAGGAAGAAATAATTTTTTGTTAAAATCTGCAAATTATGTAGGAGGTGAGAGATTATGTGGCAAAAACATGGTCCTGTGGAAAATGCTGCAGCCACAGAATTGGATAATTCCAGTGACCCTAGACATGGGTTACCCTCATGTGAGGCTGTCAGTGGACAACCGGTCTACTGGGGAACTGGAAGTTTTCACAACAGACTTGTTGTGCCTTGTAACCTTCACCTGACCAGGAGCAGAATCTGTCACATGTCAAGCTTCGCGAATCCATGGCTGGAGTATATCAAGCGAGCATACGTATAGTAAAGCATGAGTAGTGTACTCTGTGGAGTAAAGACAGTGCAATCAGGTACAGGGAAGGAGGAGTGAGGAACTTGCAGATGTTATAACTCAAGGCTGGAGTAAGGACAAGCTGTTGGTAGAGCACACGTACTTCAAGGACATGTTCTCAAGGGATCCCAGACCCCAGGGGTTGGAGTATGAACTTGTGCATCGAGAGAGCAAACCCAGCAAAGAGAGTGAAAAAGTGTGGCCCAGGAGGGCGTGCTTTAGAGTAAATTAATAGTATCATGGCTATAAATTGTACATCACTTTTCAGTATGGAGAGTGTATCAGCGAGAGAATATATGTGCAGTGAAGTGGTGGTACAGAATGCATAGGTCTAAAAACATATAGTACAGTATAGACAGCGTATCCATAGGAGGCACGCATAGCAAAGGCAAACATATTTAGGTGAAAGATGATAGGTATGGACACCATATCTATAGGGCAAAGGGACAGTATGGAGTTTATAGACTGAGGAAAGTGGTGGTATGGAAATTTAAGGTGATACAACCCAGGGTAGGGGTATGGACAGCGTGTCCAAAGAACACAGATGTATAGACAGATAGGGCAGGGGACATGGAACATATAGCTAGAATGTAGAGAGCTTATGTAGTAATGCAAGACAAGGGACTCCTAAAGCCCAGAGTGGAGGCAGTATACATAGTGATGATTTGTAGAGTAAAGTGATAGTATGGTGCTTAGAGTAGACAGTGCGCCCAGACAGCACATGTACATTAAAGCCGTACCATAGAATTAGAGACAACCTAACACTGTAGTATGTACAGAAACCCAAGCGAACATACAATACACATAGAAATGTACAGAAATCATACTCTGCAGACGGTATGTCATTGAATTTGGTGAACATCACCATAAGTCAGTCAAATCTTCTTAGCTTTCGTAGACAGCTGAAATCTTGGTAACCCCATAAATCCTCTGGTTAGTTTGTCTTAGGTTTCCTAGAGCCAAGAAGCCCTTGGGTATTCGCGAGCACTAGAAAAATGTAAATCCAAACAAACATAGATAGCGCACATTTATAGCACACGGCTCATATGTCGTTGGCTGTAGCGAGCACAGTTACGCTACACTCTTAGCACATGGCTCGCTTATATCGTGCGTACGGTGAGCAGAGACACTTTAGGCTCATGGCACACAGCTCGGACATGACAGTCCATACAGTGCACGTAGTGAGCACAGATACAGTACAACTATTCTTCGAAGTTTTAATGTCATGTGCACTCCCCCCCGCCTCCTCTCGTTTGCGCACGCGAAAACTGGTCGTGCATCTGGCCCTCTGTTTTCTTTCACCAAAACACAGCCGTTTTAAGCATGAAGTTTATCTCTGTTCCCTAGGGGCATAATAGATACTCCTCTCAGCCAGAACCTGGCACCCTCCTTCCCCCCTTTAGACCAATTCAGCCCCCCCCACCACAGGGGAGCCCACCCCCAGGCTGAAGACCTCTGCAGCAGAAGGAGTGAAAGGACTCAGTCTCTGCATGGGGTGAGTATAGAGTGTACATTGAGAGCACACTGCTAGTGCACATGTGTGCAAGTGGTGAGCCAAGAGATACCACAAGAGTACTCAGCTTGGGGATGCCAGTGTATATGTTGAGCGCAGATACTGTACATTGAAAGTACTGAAGTACCTGTGCATGCAGTGAGTATAGATAGAGTACACTGAGGGGTATATTCACAAGAACGTGTGCTAAACATCTCCAAAAAATGTTAACGCAACTTTACACATCGCAGTCTATCGCGGGAAAATAACCCCGTGTTAACGTGGAATTCATAACACGGCGGTACCATGCGATAGTTTGCCGAAAACGCGGCCAATGTCCGCGATACAACCACCGCGACGGAGATAAAAACACAAACCCCAACGCAAAAAAACATGCGATGAGCCCATCCGCGATGAGGAAAGCAGCGATGAGCAGCGCCAGGCCCGCGACACACACACAGCAGGCGGGAATAAGCACAACAAAAGCAGGAAAAAGGAAAACAAACCAAACAGAAAACAACAGCGAAGCACAATGGAGGCAGTCGGAGCAAGTACACAACCCCACAAGCCCCATTGGCAACAAAACATTGTACATGGCAGTCCATCGTGGACAAGGTGAATGCAGCCGGAGAGCGGAGGAGGACAATGGAAGAAAACCAGAACAGCTGGAATGATGCGAAACGCAGAAACACGCCAACAACCAGAAGGCAGCAATGCACACCGGAGGTGGGAGTCCAGCGCCACACCAGGAGCTGGATGACATGGAGGAAATGCTGTCCACCACATCAGTCTGGAGATGGTGGCAGGAGTCGGGGACCGGAAACTGCTCAAAATCAACAGACACAACAGCAACAGGGAGAGGAACGACCAGGGACTGGGGGGCCGGGGGTAGATGGGCACAATGGCACACATGCACAATTAAGCACAGCACAACTGCAGACAAGCCATGCCCAAGAGTATCAACACCAACCAAGAGCACAAGTCACACAAGTCGGCAATATCACACCACTGAACAAGCACAGAAGTGAAAACCACACTGCCTGAAAGGGAGAAGGGTGAGCCAAATCAGAGCTGAAGGGCCATCTCACACACAATGCAGCACACACACATAGGAAGCAGAGCACCCCAACATCGAACACAAAGTGATACAAACACCAACATTTGCACAACCGAATACAGGACACAAGTGCACCCGCTTGCGGCCGGTAAATGGCCATACGCATCTAGCAAAGCACGAAACAGGGACATGATAATGCACAAGTACCAACCCACAGCCCTGATGGGGTAGCAATGCATGTATGGCAGGGACCCAGATAGGCCGTGACACACACATTTGCATACATATCAACACTCATCACAGTTGGAGACAATTGAAGGTGCGGAAACTCCATCAACAATTGCGTGTCAGTACGGCCAAGAGAAGTGCCACAACGTGCAAACCAATGCAGCAGCATGTCTGAATGATGAACGTTGCAAAGCGCCCATGTCCACCCCGGGGGAGTCCATCACCCACACAAGTCAGTGCCAACGCGCGTTGGTTGTCCGCGCATGTATCCGGAGTCCAGGCCAATGCAGCCATGTCCACTGTCGTCTTGGGACATGTGACCAGATCCCCAACATGCAACCAGGCGTCGGGACACGTGCAATGGGTCACATTCAGTTGTGGCTGCAGGTACGTTGTCACTCGTCCATGAACGCAAGTGCAGCAGCGTAGGCCAACACTTCCAATAAGAGCTCGTTGTCGACTAGATCTAACATGTCGGCGACGTAACCCATCAGCTGTCCCAGACAGATGTGCTGACTCCAACCCCTGGCCCCAATTGGCACTAAATCCCAATAGGGGAGCAGCTCAATGTGGTCACTGCACACGACGAGTCGTGCAATCTCCCAGGTCCAGTTGCCAGCATGCATGCCAATCATCCAGGCATGCCATAAACGGGCATCACGGTGACACTCCTGGTCATGGGCCAACAGGGGGCGCACACACACGTCGAAATCCAGTTCAGCTACCGTTACGTTGGAGAGGCAGACATCCATGGTCCACTCGAATATGCACGAGCGACAATGCAACACAGGCTGAACGCAGGTGACGTTGGCAAGGCGGAAGCTTAGCCGGTAACTGATCCGCAGCACTGCCAATGGCAGTGCCCCCAGTACATGCAGCAGACGTGCACGGTACCGGTCCACGTGACTGGGGTTGTGCATGTGTCCGGGATGGTCTGCCATTGCGTCAGTGGCTCTGCTTGAAGCGGCACTGTGCTGACCCGCGCCAGTCCTGTGGATGAAATGCCACAGCTCGGATCAATGAGCAGTGTCTGTGTGCAACGGGTGCAGGCCTGGGATGGGGTGGGAGTACGTGTGAAGGCCATTTCACGCACGCCAACTACGACCAAGGACTTTTGTGTGTGGGATGTGTACACGTTGGTCTCACGTCGGGCAGTGCGTAGTGTGGGAGTCGTCAGCAAATGCTATCATATCTGCCAGGGGGTGCTGGGCACATGCAAGTCCCAGCTCGGAGCTGCAGATGTGCTTCCGCCTGATAGTCCAGACAAAGGACCTTTCATCCCTACAGTCAGTTTACCATCTGCTTGCATACAGGAGATGTGCAGAGGCCTGTCGTGGATGGGGTGGGATGTCTGCGACCCCGGGAATCATGGATGATATGCCGAGCACGTGGCACATGAGCGGCCTCACTGTGTGTTACGCTGCCTCACAGCTGCTCCTCCCTCCCATGAGCCCCCACACTTGTGTGCGCTGCCCGGTTGCATCACGTGCACTCCTACGGCACACCATTGTCATGCCTGTCTGCGCATGTCCAGCGGCATGCCAACAACACTGTGATGCTGGCCGTTGAGGGTGTGCGGCCACGTGAGTGTAGGAAAATGGTCTGGACAGGGCGGACACAGGTGTACAGTCCATGGCTGGCTGTGATCGCGCTGCGATTGAGGCTAGGCATCTGACTCGTGCAGCCGCAGGACTGATACACACAACACTTGGCATGTATGAGCCAAGGCCCTGAGCGGACTTGCGCTCCTACATCTCCCCGTACGTGCGGGCCCGCCCTCCGGGTGCATGCTACATTGCAACATTGACGACTGTGGTCCTGGTGGCGACAACACTCCAACACAGAGACACGCTTACCGCACTTCCTGCTCAAGGCCAGACCAGAGCTACGCCCTGAGCCCCCTGCCAAATCAGCACACCGCAGCGCTGACCTGACGTACGCCGGCCCAGCACACGCCGCTTGTGCATGCAGGGGTGGGGGGCGGACGAAGCTACATGTCCAAGGTCTTAGCCACTGCTGAGGTGACATGGTATCGTCCGCTGAACCCAGCACACTGCGATGTTGCAGGGCTCGGGCCCATCATGCTGACATAATGACCACACGGACACACTTGCTTAGATGGTGTGAATGGCTATGGGCACGTTCGCCCGGCCACTTTTATTAGCAGGCTCACATGTTGAGTGACACCTGTGTTGGATGTGTGTGGGGTTTGTGTACACCAGCCGTCATGGAGTGCTTGGTGCAGTCAAAAAACTACAACAGTGTACATCGACCATTCAACCATAAAGGCCCCATGACTTGAGCTGCACAGAGTTAGTGGCCCCGGATGCACAGCGTCCGGCACGGGCCTACCACCACGGGACGCTGACTTGCGGTGCACTGGGGCAGGGTCACGAGAGCAGAGCAGGTTCTCGTAGATGTCAAAGGGGGGTGTCGCGGAGTGTCTCGGTGGACAGTGGAAGGTGTACCCCCAGGGCATGATGCAGAGGGCAGAACCACGCTGAAACAGCCACTATGGTGGAGATGAATGGAACAGACACATGTCGAACACCAAGTCCGTCCCAGCCAGATGATGATGCAGACAACCCCCAGGCCATGGACTCAGACGCCATCAAAGTTCAACCAGAGAGTGCCCATGACTCATTGCGCACAGAGTTAGTGGCACCAGTGCTGATAGGGGATGCCGCCTGCGATGAGGCGTGTCCAATGGTGTGGGCTCCTCCATATCTTCCCAACACACAGTTCCACATGTGGGACCTACTGGACCGCAGTGTAGGTCTGAGGCAGCGGTCAGCAGGGGCCCTCATCCAATTGTCGCCGGCTTACGTTGGATGGTCCCACCGGCCTGCGTAGTTCAGGTTCAGTGGCACCACGGGACGCGGACTTGCGGAGAACAGGGTTAGTGGCACCAGGTCAGTTGTTGCTAGTGTTCGGTCACTTCCGTGACGAGGATCCGGCTTTCATCCGGACTGAACCGCTTCTTCCTCTTACTCCTCTCTGTGCGTTCACTGGTATGGACTCTGCCAGTCATGAATCACAACTGGGTGCTGGATGTGGGGCCTACTGGACCGCAGTGTAGGCCGGTGGCAGCGGTCAGCACGGGCCCACAGACACGTGTCGTGTGCTTGCGATGCAGGGTTTGGGACACTGATCGAAGGGAGTTCAGTGATATATACGCGGCAATTAACATTTGGTCACTGCCATTCTGAACTCAAGACACAGTTCCACATGTGGGACCTACTGGACCGCAGTGTAGGCCTGAGCCCTCATCCAAGTGTCGCCGGCTTGCGTTGAACAGGGTTGGTGGCACCACGTGTCGCAGGCTTGCGTTGAACAGGGTTAGTGGCACCACGTGTCGCAGGCTTGCGTTGAACAGGGTTAGTGGCACAACGGTCGCAGGCTTGCGAAGCAGACTTTGGCTTCACTGATCGGAGGGAGTATAGTGATGTGGACGCTGCCACAGACTTGGGGTCACTGCCATTCAAAAATCACGACTCAGTACAACATGTGCCAACAACTGGGCCGAAGAGTACGCCGGTGGAGTATGTCAATGAGAAAGGAGTACTGTGGGCCAGCGTTGTGGAGGCCAGCGATGGTCTGCGGAGGCTGCAAAGGTCGCGGGACTGGGGCTTGGAGCTTGCACCGACACGTGGTGGGCCCTCTTTGACACATGCCGGTGTCGACAGGTGAGCGGAGCCTCCTTGGTGCGCTGGGGCAGGCATGACGGGTCTGGGGACCAGCGGCCTGGGGTGCAGCAGGCGCACAGGGACGCAGGCCCGCCGCGCACCGCGCCGGCCTCGTGGCGGGCTGAGAGGCGCCGCCTGGCAGACACGTTGGCCATTCCGAATGAGAACCACGCCCAGTGCGACAGGCTTTTCATTCACACCCCTACGCAGGCCTGGCGTACGCAGGGCCAACCCACTCCGCCCACGCATACAGGGGGGGGGCGTAACAAGCGACATTTCCGCGTTCTGCCCCACAGCCTGTGGGGACATGGTAGCGTCCATTGGCCACTACACTCCATGCACCAGCAGTTAATGTCCACATGGCCATTTCCGTGGTTTGCACACTGAAGTCTGTCCGGCACATCCACGCCACACCTGGCATTGGGTAGGTTCTCATTCATTAGTCACTTGCCGCTCTCGCACATGCCTGCTCCAAGCCTCTCCTCACATTCTGCTATTGTGTGGCTGTGGTGCCATGCCGTGGCTGGGTTGTGTGCATGGCAAGCCCAGGTTCCCAATGAAGTCGTGTTGTCGTGTCTGGTCGGTTGGCATGTTGTGTGGCATGTTGCATGTAGTTTTGCTGCGTGCCCATTGCCAGTGTCGTGAGTTGCATGACTGTGGAGTGGAGGTGTGTGGTGTGTTCATTTGGTACTTACCAACGAGCAATGCATTTCCATAGGTGCCATCCTGGGAGCGCTGGTTGATGATGGACTGTCGGGAGATGTATGAATCATGCACACTGCCTGGGGAGTTGGCCACAACATTGTTGAGGGGTCCCCGGTGGTCCACTATTGCCTGCACATTGATGGAATGCGTGTGCTTTCTGTTGCGGTAGTTGTGTGCAGTGTCGGCAGGGGGCACGAGGGGTACATGTGTGCAGTCGATTGCCCCCAACACGTGAGGGAATCCAGCTATGGCATAGAAGCCTTGCTTGGTCTCCAGCTGCTCCTGCGCAGTGTGGGTGGAGTGGAGGTGCTGGGGTACCAGGCTGATGATGGCATCCAGGACAGGTGTGATGAACTTGGATAGGGCTGGCTGTGAGACTCCTCCGACTCTGGCAGTTGTGGGTTGGAAGGTACCAGAGGCCAACATGTGCAGCACAGCCGGCAGCTTTGTCTGCGGAGGGATGTTGGTTGTCCGCTGTGTTGGTACAATCAGCCGGTGGGCGCTGTGGGTCAGGATGGTTGTCCTTTTGGGCCTGTAGTGGGCAATGTCCTCCTCTGGCGTTAGGTCTGTGCGGCTGGTGCGTTTACGGTGGGTCCGCTGTCTTTGTGTACGCTGCCTCTGTGGTGGTCCGGGAGGGGGGGAGGGCGGGGCGGGTTCTGGGGGGGGTGGCGGGCCTGGGGTTGGTGGCAGTGGGTGTTGTGGCCCTCATGGGTCTTCGAGCTGCATGATCATTGGCTCCATGGCATCTGTGGGTCTTCAGATGTGGCTCTTGGCTGGGCTCCCTTTCATGCTGCAGGTAGTCGTCCTGCTTAACACCAGCAAAAGGCAGGTGTTAATTCCCTGCTGCTACCGCGGCTTATCGCCTGTTTTTGGTTCGCATCGCAGATCTGGCAGTTCGTTGTGAAAGTGGTGTTTTCGTGGGTTTTTGCACGGGAACGCCTACTCTGCATCTCATTAGGGTTAGTTGGTGGTGTCACCCGTGGAGATAAATTTTGAGGCAGTTATCGCGGGAATACTGGCGATGTCTGCAGTTTGCACCCGCTTGTGAATGGGGCGTTAAATCTATCTCCACTTTTGATGCGTTAAGATGTCGATAACTCGGCGATAAGTCCTTGTGAATATGCCCCTGAGAGTACTCAGCTCGGGCATGCCGGTGTATATGTTGAGCGCAGATACAGTACATTGAAAGTACTGAAATACCTGTGCATGCAGTGAGTATAGATAGAGTACACTGAGAGTACTCAGCTCGGGCATGCCGGTGTATATGTTGAGCGCAGATACAGTACATTGAAAGTACTGAAATACCTGTGCATGCAGTGAGTATAGAGAGAGTACACTGAGAGTACTCAGCTCGGGCATGCCGGTGTATATGTTGAGCGCAGATACAGTACATTGAAAGTACCGAAATACCTGTGCATGCAGTGAGTATAGATAAAGTACACTGAGAGTACTCAGCTCGGGCATGCCGGTGTATATGTTGAGCGCAGATACAGTACATTGAAAGTACTGAAATACCCGTGCATGCAGTGAGTATAGATTGAGTACATGGAGAGTACTCGCGCAGAGATAGTAGTCTGAGAGTACTACGGTACTAGTTCATGCAGATTGACAGTACTCAGCTTGGGCATGCCAGTGTATATGTTAAGTGCAGATATAGTACATTGACAGTGCCAGTGCATGTAGTGAGTACAGATGCAGTGCATTGAGAGTACTCAACTCTGGATTGCGCAGGTATAGTACAGATATAGCACATTTAAAGTACTAGGGTACCAGCGCAGGTGGTGAGCACAGATGCAGTACACTGCGAGTACTCAGCTCGGGTATACGCAGGTAAAGTACAGATATAGTACGTTTAGAGTACTCGGGTACCAGCGCAGGTGGTGAGCACAGATGCAGTACACTGAGAGTACTCAACTCGGGATTGCACAGGTATAGTACAGATATAGTACATTTAAAGTACTAGGTTACCAGCGCAGGTGGTGAGCACAGATGCAGTACACTGAGAGTACTCAACTTGGATATGCGCAGGCATAGTACAGATATAGTACATTTAGGGCCATATGTAGGTAATTTTTATTTACCGATTCTTAAATACCGAATTTTACCGATTCGGTATTTAAGAATCGGTAAATAGAATGTAGGTAAAAATTCGGTAAATGTTACCGATTCGGTAATATTCGGTATTACCGATTCGGTATTTACCGAATCGGTAATAAGGAATACCTTCCCATTCATTCCTATGGGCCTGGAGGCCCATAGGAATGATTGGGAAGCCATTCACTATTACCGATTCGGTAAATACCGAATCGGTAATAGGGGAGCATATTCAAGGGTGGCAGGGTGTCAAATTGACACCCTGTTGCACCCCTGAATCGTGCATGTGTGCACATGTGGCGCACATACATGCCCTAAGGGCATGGATGTGTGCCACATGGCACTTAAACATTATTCAAAATTGAATTTTTAAAGGAATACGTTAATTACCACCAACTTGAAGTTGGTGGTAATTAACGAATTCTTAAACCACATAAGCACTCTTTTATGTGCTTCCTACATTGCATTTACCGATTCGGTAAATAGCGAATCGGTAGATACTGATTCGGTAAATACTGATTCGGTATTTACCGAATCATCACCTACATTAGGAATGGCTAAATACCGGTCGGTAACCCTGAAATTTACCGAATTTCAGGGTTACCGACCGGTATTTAGGCCACCTACATATGGCCCTTAGAGTACTAGGGTACCAGCGCAGGTGGTGAGCACATATGCAGTACATTGAGACTACTCAACTCGAGATTGCGCAGGTATAGTACAGACATAGTACATTTAAAGTACTAGGATACCAGCGCAGGTGGTGAGCACAGATGCAGTACACTGAGAGTACTCAGCTTGGGTATGCGCAGGCATAGTACAGATATAGTACATTTAGAGAACTAGGGTACCAGCGCAGGTGGTGAGCACATATGCAGTATATTGAGAGTACTCAACTAGGGATTGTGCAGGTATAGTACAGATATAGTACATTTAAAGTACTAGGGTACCAGCGCAGGTTGTGAGCACAGATGCAGTACACTGAGAGTACTCAGCTCGGGTATGCGCAGGTATAGTACAGATATAGTACATTTAGAGTACTAGGATACCAGCGCAGGTGGTGAGCACAGATGCAGTACACTGAAAGTACTCAGCTTGGGAATGCGCAGGTATAGTACAGATATAGTACATTTAGAGTACTAGGGTACCAGTGCAGGTGGTGAGCACATATGCAGTATATTGAGAGTACTCAACTCGGGATTGCGCAGGTATAGTACAGATATAGTACATTTAAAGTACTAGGGTACCAGTGCAGGCGTTGAGCACAGATGCAGTACACTGAGAGTACTCAGCTCGGGTATGCGCAGGTATAGTACAGATATAGTACATTTGGAGTACTAGGATACCAGTCCAGGCGGTGAGCACAGATGCAGTCATTGAGAGTACTCAGCTCAGTATGGCAGTGTATATGATGAGTGCAGGTATAGTAGATTGAGAGTGCTAGGATATGAGAACAGATGCAGCACACTGAGAGCTGTCAGCTCGGATAAGATGGTGTGTATGTTAAGTGCAGATACATTAGATTGATCCTACTCAGCTCTGGAATGCAGGTGTAATATTCTGAGTGCAGACATTGTACATTAATAATACTAGGGTACCAGTGCAGGCGGTGAGCACAGATGCAGTACATTGAGAGTATTCAGCTTGGGTATGCACAGGTATAGTAAGGTATACATTGAGAGTACTAGGGTACCAGAGCAGGTGGTGAGCACAGATGCAGTACATGGTGAGTACTCAGCTCGGGGATGCCAGTGAATACGTTGAGCGCAGATATAGTACATTGAGAGAACTAGGGTACCAGTGCAGGCGGTGAGCACAGATGCAGTCATTGAGAGTACTCAGTTTGGGTATGCGCAGGTATAGTAAGGTATGTATTGAGAGTACTAGGGTACCAGAGCAGGCGGTGAGCACAGATGCAGTACATGGAGAGAACTCAGCTTGGGTATGTGCAGGTACAGTAAGGTATACATTGAGAGTACTAGGGTTCCAGTGCAGGCGGCGAGCACAGATGCAGTCATTGAGAGCACTCAGTTTGGGTATTGCCAGGTATAGTAAGGTATGCATCAAGAGTACTAGGGTACCAGAGCAGGTGGTGAGCACAGATGCAGTTCATGTAGAGTACTCAGTTTGGGTATGCACAGGTATGATAAGGTATAGTACATTGAGAGAACTAGGGTGCCATGGCAGGCGGTGAGCACTAATGCAGTACACTGAGAGTACTCAGCTTGGGTATGCACAGGTATAGTAAGGCATACATTGAGAGTACTACGGTACCAGAGCATGCGGTGAGCACAGATGTAGTACATGGAGAGTCCTCAGCTTGGGTATGCGCAGGTATAGTAAGGTATAGAGTACCAGGGTACCAGCGCAGGTGGTGAGCGCAGATGCAGTGCATGGTGAGTACTCAGCTTGGGTATGCGCAGGTATAGTAAGGTATAGAGTATCAGGGTACCGGAGCAGGTGGTGAGCACAGATGCAGTACATGGTGAGCACTCAGCTTGGGTATGCACAGGTATAGAGTACCAGGGGCCCAGAGCAGGTGGTGAGCACAGATGCAGTGTATTGAGAATACTCAGTTTGGGTATGCACAGGTATAGTAAGGTATAGAGTACCAGGGTACCACCGCAGGTGGTGAGCACAGATGCAGTGCATTGAGAGTACTCAGCTTGGGTATGCGCAGATATAGTAAGGCCTAGAGTACCAGAGCAGGCAGTGTGCACAGATGCAGTGCATTGAGAGTACTCAGCTTGGGTATGCACAGGTATAGTAAGGTATAGAGTACCAGGGTACCAGAGCAGGCGGTGAGCACAGATGCAGTGCATTGAGAGTACTCAGCTTGGGTATGCGCAGGTATAGTAAGGTATAGAGTACCAGGGTACCAGCACAGGTGGTGAGCACAGATGCAGTGCATTGAGAGTACTCAGCTTGGGTATGTGCAGGTATAGTAAGGTATAGAGTACCAGGGTACCAGCACAGGTGGTGAGCACAGATGCAGTGCATTGAGAATACTCAGCTTGGGTATGCGCAGGTATAGTAAGGTATAGAGTACCAGGGTACCAGCGCAGGTGGTGAGCACAGATGCAGTGCATTGAGAGTACTCAGCTTGGGTATGCGCAGGTATAGTAAGGTATAGAGTACCAGGGTACCAGCGCAGGTGGTGAGCACAGATGCAGTGCATTGAGAGTACTCAGCTTGGGTATGCGCAGGTATAGTAAGGTATAGAGTACCAGGGTACCAGGCAGGTGGTGAGCACAGATGCAGTACATGGTGAGTACTCAGCTTGGGTATGCGCAGGTATATTAAGGCATAGAGTACCAGGGTACCAGCGCTGATGCAGTGCATTGAGAGTACTCAGCTTGGGTATGCACAGGTATAGTAAGGTATAGAGTACCAGGGTACCAGAGCAGGTGGTGAGCACAGATGTAGTCCATGGAGAGTACTCAGCTTGGGTATGCGCAGGTATAGAGTACCAGGGTACCAGAGCACGGGGTGAGCACAGATGCAGTGCATTGAGAGTACTCAGCTTGGGTATGCGCAGGTATAGTAAGGTATAGAGTACCAGGGTACCAGCGCAGGTGGTGAGGGCAGATGCAGTGCATGGTGAGTACTCAGCTTGGATATGCACAGGTATAGTAAGGTATAGAGTACCAGGGTACCAGAGCAGGTGGTGAAAACAACAGATGTAGTACATGGAGAGTACTCAGCTTGGGTATGCGCAGGTATAGTAAGGTATAGAGTACCAGGGTACCAATGCAGGTGGTGAGCGCAGATGCAGTGCATTGACAGTACTCAACTTGGGTATGCGCAGGTATAGTAAGGTATAGAGTATCAAGGTACCAGCGCAGATGGTGAGCGCAGATTCAGTACATGGTGAGTACTGAGCTTGGGTATGCACAGGTATAGTAAGGTATAGAGTACCAGGGTACCAGAGCAGGTGGTGAACACAGATGTAGTACATGGAGAGTACTCAGCTTCGGTATGCGCAGGTACAGTAAGGTATAGAGTACCAGGGTACCAGAGCAGGCGGTGAGCACAGATGCAGTGCTTTGAGAGTACTTAGCTTGGGTATGCGCAGGTATAGTAAGGTATAGAGTACCAGGGTACCAGCGCAAGTGGTGAGTACAGAAACAGTGCATTGAGAGTACTCAGCTTGGGTATGCGCAGGTATAGTAAGGTATAGAGTACCAGGGTACCAGCGCAGGTGGTGAGCGCAGATGCAGTGCATGGTGAGTACTCAGCTTGAGTATGCGCAGGTATAGTAAGGTATAGAGTATCAGGGTACCGGAGCAGGTGGTGAGCACAGATGCAGTACATGGTGAGTACTCAGCTTGGGTATGCACAGGTATAGTAAGGTATAGAGTACCAGGGGCCCAGAGCAGGTGGTGAGCACAGATGCAGTGCATTGAGAGTACTCAGTTTGGGTATGCGCAGGTATAGTAAGACAGAGTACCAGAGTACCAGAGCAGGCGGTGAGCACAGATGCAGTGCATTGAGAGTACTCAGTTTGGGTATGCGCAGGTATAGTAAGGTATAGAGTATCAGGGTACCAGCGCAGGTGGTGAGCACAGATGCAGTGCATTGAGAGTACTCAGCTTGGGTATGCGCAGGTATAGTAAGGTATAGAGTACTAGGGTACCAGCGCAGGTGGTGAGCACAGATGCAGTGCATTGAGAGTACTCCGCTTGGGTATGCGCAGGTATAGTAAGGTATAGAGTACCAGGGTACCAGCGCAGGTGGTGAGCACAGATGCAGTGCATTGAGAGTACTCAACTTGGGTATGAGCAGGTATAGTAAGGTATAGAGTACCAGGGTACCAGTGCAGGTGGTGAGCGCAGATGCAGTGCATGGTGAGTACTCAGCATGGGTATGCACAGGTATAGTAAGGTATAGAGTATCAGGGTACCGGAGCAGGTGGTGAGCACAGATGCAGTACATGGTGAGTACTCAGCTTGGGTATGCGCAGGTATAATAAGGTATAGAGTATCAAGGTACCAGCGCAGATGGTGAGCGCAGATGCAGTACATGGTGAGTACTGAGCTTGGGTATGCACAGGTATAGTAAGGTATAGAGTACCAGGGTACCAGAGCAGGTGGTGAGCACAGATGTAGTACATGGAGAGTACTCAGCTTGGGTATGCGCAGGTACAGTAAGGTATAGAGTACCAGGGTACCAGAGCAGGCGGTGAGCACAGATGCAGTGCATTGAGAGTACTTAGCTTGGGTATGCGCAGGTATAGTAAGGTATAGAGTACCAGGGTACCAGCGCAGGTGGTGAGCGCAGATGCAGTGCATTGAGAGTACTCAGCTTGGGTATGCGCAGGTATAGTAAGGTATAGTGTACCAGGGTACCAGCGCAGGTGGTGAGCACAGATGCAGTGCATTGAGAGTACTCAGCTTGGGTATGCTCAGGTATAGTAACGTATAGAGTACCAGGGTACCAGCGCCGGTGATGAGCGCAGATGCAGTGCATGGTGAGTACTCAGCTTGGGTATGCGCAGGTATAGTAAGGTATAGAGTATCAGGGTACCAGAGCAGGTGGTGAGCACAAATGCAGTGCATGGTGAGTACTCAGCTTGGGTATGTGCAGGTATAGTAAGGCATAGAGTACCAGAGTACCAGAGCAGGCAGTGAGCACAGATGCAGTGCCTTGAGAGTACTCAGCTTGGGTATGCACAGGTATATTAAGGTATAGAGTACCAGGGTATCAATGCAGGTGGTGAGCGCAGATGCAGTGCATTGACAGTACTCAGCTTGGATATACGCAGGTATAGTAAGGTATAGAGTACCAGGATACCAGCGCAGGTGGTGAGCGCAGATGCAGTGCATGGTGAGTACTCAGCTTTGGTATGCTCAGGTATAGTAAGGTATTGAGTATCAGGGTACCGGAGCAGGTGGTGAGCACAGATGCAGTACCTGGTGAGTACTCAGCTTGGGTGTGCACAGGTATAGTAAGGTATAGAGTACCAGGGGCCCAGAGCAGGTGGTGAGCACGGATGCAGTGCATTGAGAGTACTCAGTTTGGGTATGCGTAGGTTTAGTAAGGTATAGAGTACCAGGGTACCAGCGCAGGTGGTGAGCACAGGTGCAGTGCATTGAGAGTGCTCAGCTTGGGTATGCGCAGGTATAGTAAGGTATAGAGTACCAGGGTACCAGCGCAGGTGGTGAGCGCAGATGCAGTGCATGGTGAGTACTCAGCTTGGGTATGCTCAGGTATAGTAAGGTATAGAGTATCAGGGTACCGGAGCAGGTGGTGAGCACAGATGCAGTACCTGGTGAGTACTCAGCTTGGGTATGCGCAGGTATAGTAAGGTATAGAGTACCAGGGGCCTAGAGCAGGTGGTGAGCACAGATGCAGTGCATTGAGAGTACTCAGTTTGGGTATGCGCAGGTATAGTAAGGTATAGAGTTCCAGGGTACCAGTGCAGGTGGTGAGCACAGATGCAGTGCATGCAGAGTACTCAGCTTGGGTATGCGCAGGTATAGTAAGGTGTAGAGAACCAGGGTACCAGTGCAGGTGGTGAGCACAGCTGCAGTGTATGCAGAGTACTCAGCTTGGGTATGCACAGGTATAGTAGGTTATAGAGTAGCAGGGGCCCAGAGCAGGTGGTGAGCACGGATGCAGTGCATTGAGAGTACTCAGTTTGGGTATGCTCAGGTATAGTAAGGTATAGAGTATCAGGGTACCGGAGCAGGTGGTGAGCACAGATGCAGTGCATGCAGAGTACTCAGCTTGGGTATGCGCAGGTATAGTAAGGTATAGAGAACCAGGGTACCAGTGCAGGTGGTGAGCACAGCTGCAGTGTATGCAGAGTACTCAGCTTGGGTATGCACAGGTATAGTAAGGTATAGAGTACCAGGGGCCCAGAGCAGGTGGTGAGCACGGATGCAGTGCATTGAGAGTACTCAGTTTGGGTATGCACAGGTATAGTAAGGTATAGAGTACCAAGGTACCAGCGCAGGCGGTGAGCACAGATGCAGTGTATGCAGAGTACTCAGCTTGGGTATGCGCAGGTTTAGTAAGGTATAGAGTACCAGGGTACCAGCACAGGTGTTGAGCACGGATGCAGTGTATTGAGAGTACTCAGCTTGGGTATGCACAGGTATAGTAAGGTATAGAGTACCAGGGGCCCAGAGCAGGTGGTGAGCACAGATGCAGCGCACTGAGAGTACTCAGTTTGGGGATGCGCAGGTATAGTAAGGTATAGAGTGCCAGGGAACCAGCGCAGGGGGTGAGCACAGATGCAGCTCATTGAGAGTACTCAGCTTGGGTATGTGCAGGTATAGTAAGGTATAGAGAACCAAGGTACCAGTGCAGGCGGTGAGCACAGATGCAGCGCACTGAGAGTACTCAGTTTGGGTATGTGCAGGTATAGTAAGGTATAGAGTGCCAGGGAACCAGCGCAGGTGGTGAGCACAGATGCAGCGCACTGAGAGTACTCAGCTTGGGTATGCGCAGGTATAGTAAGGTATAGAGTACCAGGGGCCCAGAGCAGGTGGTGAGCACAGATGCAGTGCATTGAGAGTACTCAGCTTGGGTATGCGCAGGTATAGTAACGTATAGAGTACCAGGGTACCAGCGCCGGTGATGAGCGCAGATGCAGTGCATGGTGAGTACTCAGCTTGGATATGCGCAGGTATAGTAAGGTATAGAGTATCAGGGTACCAGCGCAGGTGGTGAGCACAGATGCAGTACCTGGTGAGTACTCAGCTTGGATATGCGCAGGTATAGTAAGGTATAGAGTACCAGGGGCCCAGAGCAGGTGGTGAGCACAGATGCAGTGCATGGTGAGTACTCAGCTTGGGTATGTGCAGGTATAGTAAGGCATAGAGTACCAGAGCAGGCAGTGAGCACAGATGCAGTGCCTTGAGAGTACTCAGCTTGGATATACGCAGGTATAGTAAGGTATAGAGTACCAGGATACCAGCGCAGGTGGTGAGCGCAGATGCAGTGCATGGTGAGTACTCAGCTTGGGTATGTGCAGGTATAGTAAGGCATAGAGTACCAGAGCAGGCAGTGAGCACAGATGCAGTGCCTTGAGAGTACTCAGCTTGGATATACGCAGGTATAGTAAGGTATAGAGTACCAGGATACCAGCGCAGGTGGTGAGCGCAGATGCAGTGCATGGTGAGTACTCAGCTTGGGTATGTGCAGGTATAGTAAGGCATAGAGTACCAGAGCAGGCAGTGAGCACAGATGCAGTGCCTTGAGAGTACTCAGCTTGGATATACGCAGGTATAGTAAGGTATAGAGTACCAGGATACCAGCGCAGGTGGTGAGCGCAGATGCAGTGCATGGTGAGTACTCAGCTTGGGTATGTGCAGGTATAGTAAGGCATAGAGTACCAGAGCAGGCAGTGAGCACAGATGCAGTGCCTTGAGAGTACTCAGCTTGGATATACGCAGGTATAGTAAGGTATAGAGTACCAGGATACCAGCGCAGGTGGTGAGCGCAGATGCAGTGCATGGTGAGTACTCAGCTTTGGTATGCTCAGGTATAGTAAGGTATAGAGTATCAGGGTACCGGAGCAGGTGGTGAGCGCAGATGCAGTGCATGATGAGTACTCAGCTTGGGTATGCGCAGGTATAGTAAGGTATAGAGTACCAGGATACCAGCGCAGGTGGTGAGCACAGATGCAGCGCACTGAGAGTACTCAGCTTGGGTATGCTCAGGTATAGTAAGGTATAGAGTATCAGGGTACCGGAGCAGGTGGTGAGCACAGATGCAGTGCATGGTGAGTACTCAGCTTGGGTATGCGCAGGTATAGTAAGGTATAGAGTACCAGGGTACCAGCGCAGGTGGTGATCACAGATGCAGCACATCGAGAGAACAGACATTAGGTTGAATATCCCCTTGTTACAGTGAGATGACACGCATAAGGCATAGGGATCTGTAAACAGATTGCATATCTGCTGAGTTTATTTTCAGAGGCTGATGGCTCGCCCTGGCAGGCAGATCACAGGCAGCTCTCCCGCTCGGGGCTGGGGGCGTCACCCGCCCCCCACCCCTGCGGGTCGTTGATGCTTAACAAGCAGATGAACACATGGAATCCTGGGAAAACATCCCAAATCCGCAGATGGCTTGTGCTCTGCACGAGGCTTTCCGCGCCCTGCATTAGTGAAAGTGGATGCAGGCAGGTGGCGTGCCCTCTGACCCCTGCATCTGGAGCACGGCTCTGGTGTCTGTGTGAAGCCAGGAGAGAGAGGGGCCTTGCTGCAGGGGTGGCAGGGAGCAGCGCCCTTGGGGGTGATGGGGAGCTGCTAGGAAGGAGGGGGAATGGCTTCTTGTGCTCTTGAAAACAAAGAGCATTTAGGCCCAAGTGTACTAAACTTTTCATGCAACGCAATGCACCAAGGGAACTTGATGCGCTGCGTGACAGGGAGAGAGCAGAAAGGCGCCATATTTACAAAGCTAAGGTGCACTTGTGGCAGTCTGGCACCAATGCAGCCGTCCTTGTGCCACAATGCCTGCATTGTGGTTAGAATAGTGTTTTTGTGCAGGGAGACCTTCCTGCACAAAAACTATTCTTTGTGGCTTATTCCTCCTTGTGTGTGTGTGTGTGTGCCGTAAACCCAGGTTTACAGATTTTAGTAAATATGGGCTTGTGTCAAAGTCCATGGGTGGATGCTCAGAAACGCCAATGCTCCAGCCATGGAACACCTCCCCGACGCAGGGTGCTGCAAGGCAGCAGTATGAGCTGCCTTGTGTTACTTTTTTTGACCAAGCCATACAGAGCCACACCAATCGTGCTTTGCGTGGCTTAGTAGAAATACATTTTGCATTAGGGTTGCGTCAAAAAAGTGACACAACCTGATGCAAAATATGAGTAAATCTGGACCTTAATAGTAAATCGGGGCCTTACTGTCTTGCTGCTTCCCTTTATATTCTGTGCCCCCCCCCCCCCCAGCAGGGCCGGACTGGGAAACGAAACCGGCCTTGGCAAACAGCTCGGCCGGCCCCCCTGGGGGTGAGAAGGAGGGTGCGGTCGAGCTGTTTGATACAGCTGATTTCGGCCGTTTTTGTTACAGGGGGCCGATATTGCCAGCCGCCGGTAACAAAAACTGCCCACTGGGCCTAAAGCCGGCCCCCTCCCTGGCGGCCTACCGGGAAAACGCCCGGTGCCCGCAACGGCCAGTCCGGCCCTGCTCCCCAGGTAAAGCAAGCGTGCACATGCTTGGGTCCCGCGGTTTGTTGCTACACATGCGGAACTCAATGACATTCTGTATCTCCTTCGTTCTACAAAGTTTATTTTCCTATTTGTAACTATGGAAATAGACAGGAAGTGCAAACATTAGGGTACCCCATGTCAGACCCCATGGAGGGGACCGCAGGGAAGACGACCACTGGGCTTCAACTAATGGGGTTAGAGTCGTTTGCCCTTGGTTCCGAGGGGTTCGTCCTACTATGGCTCTGCAAACTGGGCCAAGTACAACCCCTGGAGCACCTGACTCATGATTAAGTCACAGGCCTCTCAGGGAGGCAGTGTGAGGGGCAAGAGCCCAGAACTCAGTAGCCAACCAACAGACACAATAACGTACTCTCCTGCCCAGTGCTCATCTTTTTGTTCACAATGAAATACTTTAGCAAACACAAGGAGATGATGGACGGAGCGCTAAAACTTTTAAGACACTCACCCCCAGTCACAGATCTGGGTTGAATCCATCATCGTTCTTTAGCTCACTTCGCCACCCCAGTTCAGACCCAGCCATATGCAAATCAGTCTTGACCCTGTGCCTCATGGGAACAGTCCAGCCCGAACTGCCAGGCCAGGTCTTCCCTGGACCGGAAATAAGCATCCTGGGACGTGTACTTTAACCACACAGCTTAACGTAATACTGCACAGCACAAATAGGGGTTTCAGACACAGGGCTGTAATCCTGCTTGTGATTGTCAGTGAGGCGCTACAGCTTTTCGGGACCTTCTTTCGTTGATGGAGTTTGATTGTGTTAACAGTCAAAGCTGTGTAACACTGGACAAGACACTGAGTAGGCTCAGGTGTAGTTCATTGATGACCCTAAGCACAGATGTGCACAACATTTCATTTTTTTTTGTTGCAGATTTATATAGCGCAAACTCGACCCGAAAGTATTGGAGCACTTTACATGAGCACCAGTTACATTACGCAAGGACACATTCATTATTTGGTAGGCGCGGGGCGATAAAGTGATTTGCCCAGAATCACAGAATGTTAAGCCGAGGCTCGAACCCGGTTCCCCAGCTCCAAAGTCGGCAGCTCTAGCCGTAAGGCTGCATCCTCTCCCCAGTTTAGTTTGCTTTCACCAGCTCAAGTATGCAGAGTGAAAGTCATAAATTCATGAGGTAGAATTCTTTCTCAAGCTCTCATTCTACTCACAGTTTAGACCTCGTGATTGCCGGTGTCTTGTAGCTGTAGCTCTTGTGGTGCGTGCCGTGGTCCCTCTCCTGCGGCTGCCACCTCACTTAGAACTTGACTGTTGGGCTAGATCAGAGCGGTGGTTAACACAGTGGCACTTGCCTTCTGTGGTATTGGCCTTCCTAGACCGTGTGCAGAAGGGGCGCTTGGATGGCATGCTCGGTCTCCAGGTCAGTTGTCAATAAATGGGTATTTTTGGGAGTTGGGGCGTCCAAGTCGATGAGGGCTCCCTTCTCAGCATGAATGAGGAATATCTGACTCCTATGTTGGCAACAGCTGCACTAGTCTTTCAGGCACACCGCAGTATGCCGATCACTCATGGCGCATGGCAATTTAAAAGTCTTGCTGCAGTTCACAGCAAGAACCACTCCAGGAGACCAGGGAACATCTTCACACATGCTTCGCTCCTGGCTTTGCTCCCTTTTTCACTTTCTGTGGTTGCTCCTCATGCCAGGACCCCATGTGTAATGTCTCCTCCTGCAGGGCCAGGCACACTCCTTCATTCTCTCAGTAGGCTTCTAGGCAGACCCCTAGCTTCTCAAGCAGTAAGCACTGACTTCAGGTGATGCCGCCTAACCTCTGGGAGACTGGCGGTCACGCAGTCACAAGCTGTAGACACACAGTGGTCCTTCGAGTACTCTGCGGAGCGCTCCCTTCCTTGCTCACGAAGTGATTGGAATCAGAGCAGAGTGGGTTGGTTTGGATCTCACTTTTGTACATTTATTTTCCAGATGGGGGCTGTGGCTCCACTTTGTAAGGTTTCAGGACCAGTTTGGTTGACTCTCTTTCAAATATTATTTTCTGGCTGCTCGTCAGACACAGCCTTTATGCAAGGTGATGCCTCTCACAACAGGTAGCAATGATGCTAACTCCAAGCAGCCTTATCCTCAATGACATAATGAAGTTTGCCTTCCAGATGTAGCAACCAGGAACAGACAAAGGGCACACCTTTCTGGAAATGTTCTTATCTTGAACATCAGAAACTGCAGTCTCACCCCTCACCCCTCTCCTCCAACAACTGGCAGTGCTTAGGAAAGGATTGCATTTCACTTCGGTGTATGGGCCTCTACCCTCCAGCCACAGGAAGCAGTCAACACAGTTTCACTGTCTAGGGAAGATGCATTCCCTCCATCTTGTGCCAGGGTAAAGCAAGGGCCATCCAAAATGGATCTCACTGGTCCCAATACTCAGATTCTCCCCACGCACTGAGTCCTGCTACCATACATGTGACACACACTCACTGCAGATACACACACAATTGATATTCACATGGACGGTTGGTCAAACGGTCTAGTATGCACATAATGGAGGAACTTTACACAAGAGGGGTCAGTAAACAGAGAAAAAGCACTGGTCATCTTAATGATTCACAAAACTCAGAACCCTTCCACTACTGCTTTCTATGACTTAACCAGGGCATGAACAGTGGTCCTGTGCCTCCTATGAGGGCAACCTTCGTGCATCCCTCCAGGCCGCAGAACAGGT
Source organism: Calotriton arnoldi (assembly GCA_963921515.1). Taxonomy (NCBI): domain Eukaryota; kingdom Metazoa; phylum Chordata; class Amphibia; order Caudata; family Salamandridae; genus Calotriton; species Calotriton arnoldi. The sequence goes on along the minus strand of CAWUFW010005510.1, from coordinate 47,590 downwards.
CCTGTACCTTGCATTACCAGGCAATGGCCTAGGATTCTGTGCTTACACTAGATTAGTGTGGTGTTAAGGCCGAACAAAAGTCCAGATACCAGTTCCACATACAGTCAGGCATTCAGGGCAGGGGTAAACACTCATTTAACAGGAAGGGGACATTTTCATCCCAGCACCTCTGTTTTGCATAAATAAAGCCTCTAACTTTTCTGGTAACAGAATGTCAATTGCGACCGCTCTCATGATATCAATATTTTTGTTAAAAATGACCACACAAACATATCAAAGAACTCACATTGGGTAAATGCATTACGAGTTCCTTGCTGCTTTCAAGAGTGTGGCACCATAATACCATGCCAAAATATTGTCTGACAAAAATATTGTGTCCTAAATATCATTTACAAAAATATTGCCTTATTAAATTAATTATAGGAATTCTACATCCAATGGAGTGAAGTGTTTGTGAATTCTATTTAGGCTACTATAGTAATGTCAAATTTTATTTTTGTTATGGATATTCTGACAGATAATCTCTTTCATCTGGCCACCTCTCCTCCCTCCTGTGGTACTCTGCCTCTGGTGAAATATCCGCTTTCTGGCAGTGGAAACCTGGAGCCAGTTTGAGATACACTACAGGTTCCCAGCAGAGATGTCTACTCAACAAATGCCACTGGCAGAGCATGTGACCTCACACACCATTGGTCCATTGAACGGCATTACAAGAAATGGCATCACGTGCACTTGGCCCTGATGCATCACAGGAAGTTGCATCATGTGGCATTTGAGCCTGGTGCCATCACAGGAAGTGAAAAGGCTTCTGGTGAGGGTTTCTTCGGTGCAGGGACATTTCTGACAGATTGCTAAAGAATCATAGTTGAGGATTTACTAGGGACCTCTATGTGAGGAGAGATCTGAGTTAAGATCACTTTCTCTCTGTTTGTGATGCTAGCCATTGTACCTCGAATAAAATAATGATTAACAAATAGAAATAAAATACAACGCGAAAAATACCTTATTTGAGAAGTTCACCATTTCTATCAAATTGTAGTGGACAGGTGAAGTAGGACAGCATTTTGTTAAGAAAAGAGGCAGAAATTACCAAGCCCATACCAGAATGTTGTGCACATGCGCAGTAGGACAAAATGTTATGTAGAAAAAAGGCAGTGTATTGATAATCAGTAAAACCAAAGCCACATACCTGATAGTAGCCTTGCTGGTCTGTACCTTGGTGCCTTAAAAGACATTATGTACCGAAAACGACTGGCATTTTACTACATCCATAGTAATACAAGGATTCCAAACATACAGTCCTAGATTGCACGTGTTCAGAGTTCATGTTTACGATGTTTGTCTGCTAGCCAGGGAGCAGATCTGGTCATCAACACAAGACTGGGGTTGAAAAACAGAAGACTTTTGATGCCCAAGATGTGTAAGATCGGCTATGCTTAGGATGACATTTTCACATTAACTCTGGTCAACCAAAATACCGATCCTGGGTGGCCTTTGAAGTTTATTTACGAGGTAGGAAAGAAGTAAGATGCTTTTTTCAATGTTAAGTTTTCTTGTATACTTTAGTTTCCTTATGTAGTGTCCTGCTGGACACATACGTGTGTTCTAGCACGTAGCTGTTTCCCAGCCACACCCCAAGGCTGGCTTTTACACACACCGCACACCCACCCATCACAGACGTCACGGGTGATGTGACTCTGTCAATAAAAGAGCCCGAGCACTCGTGCTTGGGGCCAGTTGATTACTCCACTAACTTGTGTCCATGTCGTTATTCATTAGCATGAGGGCCCAGGGCACAGGACACCACATTGGCGACGAGGGGTCTGACCCCACATGCCCTACGTACCGCTATGAAGGAGCAGGATATATAGATCCATAGGCGCTGCCGTTATAGCCTGCCAGGAGAAAGGGCAAGTCGCCCCACAAAGAGGGTGCACCGTTTCCTCAACATAAAGAAGAAGAGAACGGAGACTGTTAGTCCAACACCTGCTGCCGTCAGCTGCTGAGAGGCTGTGCGAGGCGGGCAGCGCGGACAAGCAGCACTATGGCAGGATACCAATGGAGGGCACGGTCATCAAGGTATGTCAGGGCCAGTGTTATGCCCCACACCGGGTGAACCTGCCCCGGCAAGAGAAAAGAGGAGCAGCACACTCCTAACGAGGCAAGAGCTATGTATATAAACCCCCAGCGAGGCCCTATGCGCGCCTTCTAGCAGAGGGGCGGCCACCCACAAACCCCACAGCTACCGCCCCCGCTGCCTGCCTCGCTTGCCTGCTGTGCACCACGCAGTGCATGGAGGAGATACGGCACCTGGCGAGCGGCGCTCCACTGTCCATGCCATCGGAACACCGTGGATTGCGGCTCCCTGCCAGCAGGGAGGGGGAGAACATCGCCCCAGGGCTCACCGCTGCACTCGCACCCCCGCAGCATCAGGGAAGACTGCGGCGGCCTCGCGAAGGGATTGCAACCCCACCTGGCAGTCACTGCGCCACACCCAGGGCACGAGTCGGGGGTACACGCCCACTATTTTCACAGGGTGGACGCCGTCCACCCTGCCACGAAGTTGGGCCCCACTGAAAAATGTGCTGAACTCGTCCCAGTGTAATTTCCAAACACCGGGACACTTTCAGCAGCGCCTGCACGGTGTCTGCTTTAGATCCACAGCAAGGTGCAGGCGGGGAGAGACGGGGCTTCCTTATTTTAGACTCCTGCTGGGCCCATAACAAAGGCCCAATTTGAGGGGTCATCAGGCCTCCTTCTGTATGAGTCTTCTGGCTGGGAGCAGTCTGGAGACTCACACCTGATGCAAATGCAGCAGAGGGGAAACAAAGGCTCACACCTTGTCAGCACTTCACACATACTTAAGAGAGGTAGCTTTTCACTTTGTTCAGTCCCTGTTTACAAGATAAGCATGCAGTGTAAGAATGTCAGATGCGTTTCTTTCGCTGTATTTACACAAAATAAATAGCATTTATATAGAGCCTACTACACCTGAGGAGGCGTTGAAATAATTAAAGTACCACTATTTTTTCCTGTAAAGCACTATGGATAGAGGAAGTTTGCGCTGACAAAAGGCAACACTGTTTTATGTGTCGCTTACAAAAGTGTGAATCTTCTGCCTAAATCAGGAGGGTTTCCCTGTATACTCGAAATATGCTCCAATGTACTCATGATAGACATGTTAAACATATATGTGAGGGCTTAAGATCTGATGTCACTTCTTGTGATGCCACTTCCTGTGATGTCACGCGCTGTGATGTCATGCACCGTGATGTCACATGCTGTGATGTCACGCGCCGTGATGCCACTTGCATTCTGATTAACTAGGTTAGTCCCTCCACTTCTTTTTTTAGGACTTGTGCCCTAGCCACACCCACACTGCATCCGCCCCGGGAGAGCTGCCGCGGCCTCGTGCGGTTGCTGCACCACACCTGGCGACATTGACTCGCAAATGAAGCGGCCAGATGGGGCTAGCATTTTTACAAAAGTTAAGCTGCTCTGCCGCCTGGCATGAGTAAATCCTGCAGTGCCCCCATTTACCTCCTCTGGATGCCTGCAACAGAGGGGTTAGCATCAGAGGCACAACTAGAGCCAAATTTCGGAGGGGCGGCCAATAGAAATTTGGGGGGGGGGGTTAATTCTTCCAGCAATAGGCAGAGTGGATCGACGTGATGTCAGCCGCTGGTAACTCCAGTCTGTTTCTCCTCTGTAGCCACAACAGAGATGCACTTCAACTCCCTTTCGGGGCTCTAAGAAGGGGTGAAAAACAACAAAGCCTCGTTAGCAAGTAAACGGTCTTTTAAAGATCTGTGAAGTACTCGGGGGCGGCTGCAATAAGATGGATGCCAGACCAGCCAAAAACTGTCTGTGTGTGTGCCTGGGAAGCTGTTTCAGACCGGGCTGACACACACGAGGGGAGGGGTGTCGCCCATTGACCCATTACAGGCACGAGGAGAGTTGCACGTCCCCTAGTGGCAAGCTGCCACCACCGCAAATGAAAGGAGACCCTCGTCTCCCACGGTGATCCCGAGTTGCACCCTAAATACTTTATCTAGGAGAAGAAAGGTGTAGAAGAGGCTGCAGACCGGATTCATGAAAGCAAACCTACCTCCACCGACGTCCACAACATGGCTGACACATCTGTGAGAAGAAGCCCAGTCCTATGGACAGGACCTGCGAGAGGTCCAAGAAGGGGGCAGATGCACAGTCCTATGACTGGGACGGGACCGGCAAGAGGTCCATGTGAAGAGAACCGATGACATGTGGCCTGACGCCACCTCTCACAAGATGAAGAGGAGAACGCGTGCGACGTGTGGCCGGACGCCACATTGCAAGCAAGAGTTATAAAAGAGAAAAGAGTGTGTGACCAGACCTGTCGCACTGAAGGACCTGACTACCGCAGACTCGCAAGAGCAAAAGATCAAAGGGTGAAGAGACCGAGAACTTGTGCCACTACCGGAGAGTGCACCTACAGACACAAGCCAGCCACCGAGGTAGTGACAGCCCAGCGGAGAGAACCGAAAATAAGCCTCCTGCTGTCCAAACCACGTATCTTCCCCATGCTTACCAGTGCGCCTGTCCCGTCACCGGCTGCACGATGAGAGATGGCATCCCTGCTAACGAGCCTCACATGGCGTATGGAGAAGAACAGCACCAGCAAACTCACTGAGCTATGTGGATATGCGGTCCCAGCAGTCACCCTCAATCCCTGCAAGCCCTTATCACCTGTCGTCCAGGTCATCTAAGGGTAATCACACCATCATTGCCATGTGCATCACCCAACCAACGAAGTAGCATCTCACCACCAGTGTGGAGCCTCACACTTGCGAACCACCAAGGGACCAAGGAAGCAGTCCTGGCACCATGAGGGATCAGTTGTCCAGTGACAATCTGCTAGCCCCACCTGCACCTGGGTCCTGTTGGCAAGCATACCCGACCATATGTCATCCACCCTTTGTGGTTGCACGAATTGCTTGGCCATGGTTTTTGTTGGCGATCCTGCAGCGGCCCCCGCACAGCCCACATGCAGCCCTGCCCAGTCCACGCAGTCTCGTGGTGACCCATCGGGAAGGGCCTCAAGGAAATCCCCGCACAAGAGATGATCTGGAAGCTACTCCACCAACAGGTACCGGGAGGCACCGGGGCCTCAGAGGAAGACGTCAAAGCATTGTAGATGCCATCCCAGTCCTAACAGCCTCTCCCAAGAGCAAGCTCTGCAGCGGACTCCACTGATGCTCCTGATCCACCCCAGTCTGAACTTTGTGACTTCACCCTCACCACCGCAAGAGCAAGCGGGACCGACTAACAGTGCATGAGCGGACTTTAACCCACCTGACATGCTGTCGAAGGATCCGGACAACATCTACACCGTGTTCGTGCCCAGAGGTATCTGGTTAAACCATGGACACGTGCAGAAATGCCCGGGTGCTCCCAGCTACACCTGTCCACTTGTCCACTGTTGCCCTGCAGACTGCCTCTCGAGGCTGAGAGACTAAGTGATGTCTGGTTTGTTTTGTTTTATTCCCACAGGTTGGACTCGCTGTTGTTTTCATTACAGTTTGGGAGGAATATAGTGTCTTGTTGGACACATACTTGTGTTCTAGCACGTAGCTGTTTCCCAGCCACTCCCCGAGGGAGTCACAAGTGATGTAACTCTGTCAATGAAAGAGCCCGAGCACTCGTGCCTGGGGCCACTTGATTAATCCACTAACTTGTGCCCATGTCGTTATCCGTTAGCATGAGGGACCAGGGCCCAAGACACCCCTCCTTACACCAAGCAGCCTTGTTTGAAGTGTACTTAACAGAACAAAGGTCACAAAAGCCTTGCCAAGGTTACCAAAGGGCAACAATGATAGCAGCTATAATCCCTAATTGGCTATCATCCTCCTCAGATGCCAGATAGAGGACAGTTTGGTTGGCTGACCTACAGCCAATCCCGTTGTCTGAAAGCCCCTCTTTCACTAGTACTTCTGCCGACAGCTGCAACATCAAGCCAGACCTAAAAAGCCACAGTAATTGTGCATAGAAAGTGACCTTCGCAGTGAGCTGAAATTGCACACCCTGAAAACTACATATCTTTCCCAAACCAAACGGGCGCCTCACTACCAGGTTAAAAAATACATTTACTTTACCAAAGTAAAGGCACAAAACTGTCCATGACCTCACATCAGGAAAATTAAAATTGCACAAAACACTTTATATAAAATACCTGCTCTAAACAGAAGTTCACAAAGACACACATGCACACACATGCACACACATGTATACACACGTACACACACACACACACCTCTAAACCCCATGAAAACACAGATTTTAGCATTACCAACCTCTACTCAAAAACTCAGGCACAGGGAGCTTGTATTGAACCAGGACCATGATAAGAATCTGTGAAAAGTGTTATCAAACTATAAAATTACATTTTAAAATAATTAATAATTATATGTACATTTGATCACTATCACTTTATCATTTACTTTCTCCACATGTGACTGGAGTTACCTCCTTAAAGACTTGGTTCATGACATCATACCCCATCTCAACATCAGTTGAAGGTGCGTTTCTCTGTAAAGAAAATGTAACAAAATAAAGGAATGATTTCACTTCAAATACATCTTCATGTAGTCTTTTTAATTTCAAGTTAAAATTTATAGAGTAGACATTATTGAATTTCTCTACGCATTTTGGGAACAAAATTCGTCCACCAGGAGATTTATTAAACTGATTTTGCAATTAAACAAAATTAAACAACAATAATTATACATCACTGTTTCATGATAATGAAATTTCAAACCACAACCCAACAACAATGGAACAGAGAAAGTACAGCATAGGACATGTCTGGACATAAAGATTGATTGATTGATTACTACCTATATAGATCACGTTTCCATGTGCAGGACATATAAATGCATCACAGAGTGACCGATTGGGTACTTAATAGGAGCCTCTTCTTACCCTGGTGAGGGGCTGCAGGTAATTCACACCAGTGGTAAAGTTATATTTTGCATGTGTGCCCAGATTAACAGAGCCTAGAACTCGCAAGGGAAATGTGGCTCAGGTTTTTGTGGATTTAAGACTTGAACCCAGTGGGAAGAATAGAAACCTGGTCAGGCTGAATGATGAAAGTTTTGGTCTGGTGACATGCGAGAAACTTTCCACCGAACAGCAAGGAGAAGCATGTTGTGTTTGATGAAGCAAGGCATCTTGACAGCTGCCACCTCTCTTGTGGCCATCAAGGCTGCAGTTGCATGACATCTGTTGCTTGTCAAGCTGCTGCCTCTCTTGGTGAACTCTCTTGCAGCTTCGGCTCTCCTCTGTGGTCCGCGAGGTCCTTGTGCCAGGAAGCATCTGACTGGTCTTTTGTGTGGTGATGCTGAGAGGTAGAGTTTAGGGATTAGGGCCTTCAGTTGACAGCGATGGCTGCTGGAATCACTGTTGGTGCTGGTAGTTCACTTCTGGAAGTGGTTTTGTTTCTTGGAGTTCATTGGGTGCCTGTAGCATAAAAGTGCATCGATGCAGTACCACTGTGGTTTTCGGTGTGCTATCTTTCCATAGGCAATGATGTAAGCATTCAGCATTGCGTGATTTTGCTGGATCTCATGTGCGTGGCTTTGGATTAGACTGGCAGGTGCTCTGGAGTTTCAGGTCACTTTGCCTGGGGTAGGCATGTTATGACTACAAGTGTAGTTGCAGTTTGTCTAGTGTGCCCTTCTGATTAGGTTACGACTTGCAGGGGTATGTGTGTGTCAGCATTAACCCTGGGCGTAGTTTGCGTAGTAGCACTACACATAGCTACGCGAAGTACACTTTCAACTACACGTAGCTACGCAAATTACGTAGTGCGTAGCAGTGTGCTTGTCTGCACTGTGCAATAATTGCCAACGGCATCTTGCACAGTGCAAGTTAAGATAAAATAAGTATCTCTGTCTTTATATGCTAAAATGCATATTTGAAATGATAAATTAACAAGCAGTGAGAGAGGTGATGATTTTGGGATCCTCCCTAACCTAGGGACAGAACCAAGCAGATGCCTTGAAAACAAAAAGCACATCTTGTTGAACGATTCGGTGGTGGTCCCATCCTCTTAGGACCACTTCAAGCACAGTTATTGGCAAAAATACAATCCCAACCAAAGGCCTGCAAAGCATTATGGGACTAGATTAGCAGTGGGCAGTGAATATTATAGTATCCAATATCAAAATAATTCTACAAAGAGCTGCAGTTCAACTAGTCGTTACTAGATGTCCCTCACGAGTCAAATGCAAAAGCATTGAAATTATTATTACATCAAGCTGCAGTTCCACTAGTCGTTACTAGATGTCCTCACGAGTCAAATGCAAAAGCTTCATGAAAGGGTTTCAATGCTTTTGCATTTGACTCGTGAGGGACATCTAGTAACGACTAGTGGAACTGCAGCTTGATGTATTAATAATTTCAATGCTTTTGCATTTGACTCGTGAGGGCCATCTAGTAACGACTAGTTGAACTGCAGCTCTTTGTAGAATTATTTTGATATTGGACACTATAATATTCACTGCCCACTGCTAATCTCGTCCCATAATGCTTTGCAGGGCCTTTGGTTGGGATTGTATTTTTGCCCATAACTGTGCTTGGGGTGGTCCTAGGAGGAAGGGACCACCACTGAATCATTCAGCAGAAACCTTTCTGGAAGAATTTCTCTCGACGTCTTTTGGTCCCCTCCAGCAGGCTGATTTCAATGTGGCATGGTTGGATTGCTTTTTCACAAGACCCCGGCCAAATCCTGGAAGTCTGGAGCTCTGGCGTTTTCAGCGGGACGTACCTGAAATCCAGGCCGGGTCGCGGTTGAAGGTTGACTCTCAACGTTGGGTCGATCCACTTATGGAGCTTTTTCCAAAAGTTCCTACTAACTTCTCCAAACTTCTGGAACTTCTTCCTGAAGTTCCTCTTAAAGGTTCAAAGTATCCAAAACACAAATCCAAGGGTCTAGAAGCTCTGAGATGGTTCTTGAAAGTTTGAACTGCAGTTCCCACAATGCACCTGGCCAAATCCTTAAAAGTCCACTGGACACACTCCAGGCTGGGAATTTCTTGAGGGAGATGGTGCAGGAAAGATCTGTTAACCTGTTGTTTTCAGGGAGTCCACTCCTTAACCCTTTTTGAAGCAAGGCAAAGTCCTCAGGGCTGTAGTTTCAAGTGTGCAACAGGGGCAATCCTTCAGGGAGCAATGCTGTATGGAGCAGAGAAGGGTTCCAGCTGGGAAATCCTTCTTCCTATAGTTTCAGGCAGCAAATTTGAGTTGCTATGCAGCTCTCACATATTTATTCAATGATCTGGGAGGCGACAAGCAGGGGCGCACCCCTGTCCAATGAGGCGCCACCCAAAATCATGACAGCTTCCTCCAAAGTGTGGCATATTCTTGTCCCACAAAGCACTGCACTTTAAAATCTAAGATGGAGATTTTCTCTCCTTTGGGGTAAGAGCTGATTAAAGCAACCTCTTGCACATTCCATTCCCGGGCCTAATATCTGGTTTGGGTTACAGGAAGAGGGGGTAGGCCTGGCTGGCATTCCTTACTGTCCTGCTCTCTTTGAAGCCCAGTTTGATTTACCTAGCCCCCCCGACCTGGCCTGTTCTGTGCAGCTTCAGAGCCCTCCCCATCAGAACACCTCTGCTCTATGCGGCCACTTATCACTTCATCAAAGCAGCCTGGCTAAGACTGTTAAGGCTGACCAATCAGGAAAGGGTGCTAGAAGGCTAGATTTTGGCTCACAGAAAAGAAAGTTCTATATCTTCTTTTCTGTACTAGTTATGATTGTTGTTGGATTTATCATTCGCAATCTTTTAAGTCTTTGAATGATATTTTAAGTCCCTCCTTAGCAAATAACTTATTCCAATGTTAGCCTGTGGAGCTAATATACGACAATAAGGGAAAAACGGAAGTGGCAGCCTTTCCCTCACCAGGGCTTATAAAACATCTTTTATAATGTCCCGGCTTATAGTTACATGGCACCTCACCCCTGGGGCCCCTAGGGAATATCTCAGGGGTGACCTATATGTAAAAATAAGGTAGATTAACAGTTTGGTAGTACGTGTACCACCAAGTTGAATTTGCATGTAATTTACTTTTAAAGACAGTCTGCAAAGCAAGGCTGTCTTTGAAAATGACAACAGGCAACACCGCAGTGCACACTCCAGTGCAGGAAATCTACTGGGCCTCTAAACCTCCCTGACCTATTATATAGTAGGGACATACAGGGTCTGTCATTGCCAATTGTAATTATACCTAATTACTGTATACCTTGTTCATCAGAGCACTGGCCCTGGGCCTGGTTAGCAGAGCCCAGGGAGCAGTCAGAGTCAGTTACCACTAGTATCAGTCAAAAAATGGGGGTGAACAGGGCCAAAAAGGACGACGTTTTCACAGGGGTGAAGAGAGCATAATGCAATTCACTAGAGGATAAAGAAGAGACAACTGGCAAATCAATATGGAACAAAGAAAACGTGTAGTTAATTCTATAAGAAGTAAGGATGTTCTGCTGCCAATTTATTAGGGGATAAAGTGAGTCAACGGCCAATTCAGTAAGTGGTAAAGGGGAACTATAGTCATTCTGTTAGAAGAGAAAGGATTTCTGCAGTCAAATGGGTAAGAAGATACAAGAAACTACTGAAAATCAGCTGGCGATAAAAGAAGTTTGCATCCAACTCAACAAGGCCCGGGGGAGTGTAATGTGATAGATGCCACTGAAGTGTTGTTGTTTCTATTGTTCCTTCTAGTTGGTCTAGTGCAAATACAGTTTCATGCCTAAAGGGATCATTTTACCCAATCAGGAGTTTGTCGTTCATTTAATAGCAGCACAAGCAGTCTACTACCAGTTCTTAATGGTGTAGTATCAATGCAGGGGGAACTATGTGATAGCTACTACTTGACACAGTTTGATAGATATCTGTAACAACAGTTTACTGTCACTGCTAACGTTATAACAATGGTAGGTGAGATCTTCATTAGCATAAGCTAACAATGGTCCTTGTCCATTCTTTTCCACGATGGTTGCAGATCTACATCCAGACCACCACTCTCACGGTTTCCATGAGCCTGAGCGCCTCTGTCTCTCTGGGCATGCTCTACGTGCCGAAGGTCTACATCATCGTGTTCCACCCCGAGCAGAACGTGCAGAAGCGCAAGCGCAGCTTCAAAGCCGTGGCCACGGCAGCCACCATGTCCACGCGGCTGTCCCAGAAGCACAGCGAGCGTCAGAACGGAGAGACCAAGAGCGCCCCCGATGAGAAGAAGGTGGACAGTAAGTAATGGCTAAGTATGTATCAACTTTCTCTTTCTTCTTCCTCCTCGTCTGGCCGTCCTTCCATCCTCTCCGGAAACAGAACCTTCTCCTCGTCCTTTGTCGTGCACCTGCCTGTAAGTATCCTCGGTCCAGCATAGTTTCACTCCTCCTGCTGGACACCTATCCTGTAGCTTGGCAGATAGATTTCCTCATATACGTCTCCTGTGGGACTTCCTCAGGGTCTGGACCGGACCTTTGGTGGGATCAACAGCCTGCGCGGTTCCACTCCTGCCTTTGGTTCCCAGTACAAACCTGCCAACTCTTTTCAAAGAATGATACCCAAATTTGGGATGAAACTCTCTATTGCACAGTTTTTTTAATAATCTTTTATCATTCTGTCCCCTAACAAAATACCATAATTTATGGAAATAATTTGGAGAGGGACAAACCTCAACATTTTTCAAACAAAATCTTCATCTTTGAAGATTTCGACTGTTGGCCGGTATGTCCTGGTATGACCTAAGATCTAGAGCACCACCATCTCCTAAAACTCAAGTTATCCGTCTGTGCCCAAACCACCACTGTCCTGCCTCTGACTCCCAGTGTGACCTTAGACACAGAGCTCGATATCGCCACATGTCAGTGTACCTATTTATGAGAACAGCGTTCTGCTTCTTCTGACAGCGGCATTTAACACAAAGATCACCATGTCAGAAGGTGTATGTTCTCAAATCTAAGTCAGGCATATTCCTCTGAAACTGACTGCTTTGTGCCTTAGACACATAGAATGATATACCTGTCTCTTGACTTATCCACCATTGTCATTGACCACTTTCTTTCAACACTTAAAACATGACTCTAGAAACAAAGAATGCATAGCTCAATGTCTGCTTGTCATGCCTCTGAAACTGACTCTTTGAGTGATCTTAGACACAATGGTTCAATACACTGGACCTAAACGGAACAATATGCGACAACAATATTGTCCTGCTCCTGACTTGGATTGCCACTGAGATGTGAAAGAGAGATCTTCTCAGCCTGTGCCTACACAATTATTACTACAACACTCTGCTGCCTCAGTCTCCATATGTATACTTAGGGGGGGTCCAAGCAAAGAAGATAATTAAAAGATTACAGTGGCAGGCAGGACCAGAAATACACCTATTGGGATTTTACTTCCTGTGCTACTTACATTGACTTAGGAGCACCTAATCATACAGTTATGTGGTATTTAGGAAGAGTTTTATGTGGCTCGCAAACATAAATGTCCACAGACTGCAACACATTCATTTCTTATATGTTGATCTAACATAAAAGAAATATACTCAACACCATCAAGAGCAACTTGTGGACAATGACTAATTAATCTAAAGCTATATTTGTGTAAAGAGATCATTTAATCATGAAAGTGCATCTCGGTCCATAGCCTTAGTACAGAATGAAAACTGCTGTTACATAATGTTTGCATGCTTCCTTAATTATTTCTCTATTCTTCCTCCTGTAAAGACTGTTTGATTTTCATAACTCTTTTGTCTTACATGGATTGATTCCAGCCGATTGAACAAAATTAGTGCAAATTCTCACTTTCACATACTTTCTTTGGCACCTTAATTAACACTGATACCACATATAAAGTCTTGCATACTAGGTCCTCCTTGCACCCTGAAGAAGACCATCTAAGTCACCTGGCCGAAACGCATTGACTAACTCCTCTTCGCCACCTCACCTTATCCAGCATACCAGACTGCTTAATAGGAAATATTAGAATGAATTCATTGTGCATAAATGCAGACCCACCCAACCCCTATGAATTATGAAGGGCTGTCACAAAGGGGCATGTTTAGTTAAGCATGCAATTATTAAATTACTGCTGTCTTCTTCCTGTATTAATGTCACAGACCAAAATAGTTATTATGACTAGATGCTCTTTTTGCCCAAGGGATGATTTACATTTCTTACTTATTGTCTACAAGTTCATCTGGATGGTATTATATATAATTATAAGAGTGGGGCAAAGGCCATTTAGGTAGAGTATACTTTACATTTCACCTCTACCGTCAAAGAATGCATCATGCATGCAGTGGATCTGAGTGCAGTCATGGCTCATTGGTCCTCTTGTTTTCAGATTGAAGCTGCCTCCTTGTGATTGGTTACTACAGTGAGTTCAGAAGCCATTTTGAAATAGTGGTTTGCCTGATTGTCTGCTAGAGCCTCCATTCACAAAAAGAAAAAAAGGCAAATTTCTTAGAAATGATGTGCCTGAAATCTTCTAGATACTCTTGTTTGTATAAAAATTGTCAAGTATTAAGACACTTTTATTATTATTTACCATGCAAGGATTCTTTAACATAAAATAGAACTATTAAATGTACATGCCACTGCCTGGTTCTCTCTGACACTGTCTGGAAAAATAGGACTGTGGTTTGATTTGTGTCTGCAGTTACTTCTGATTTCGAATGCCCAACCCACTATATGTGCAGATGCTGAAGACAACAAGCATTTGCAATGCAATAGGTCTCGGATTTGTAAGAGTTAGAGGTATTGGCGTTGTAAATGTCAATGTCTTTTACCCATGTGTTTTGGTTTTGAGTGGATGTATGTGGTGTTGAGTGGAATTATGTGGGTTGGATTGGAATTGTTAGTTGTGGAATTGTGTGTGGTGGAATTGTGTGGTATGGAGTGGATCTGTGTATATTGGGGTGTGATAGAATAGGGTCTAGTGGGGTGTGGTAGTTTGGTGTGGGTTAGATTGGTGTGGAGTGGGGTAGATTGGTGGAGATTATAGTGGAGTGAAGTGGATTAGAGTGGAGTAGATTGGGATAGAGGCAAGTGAAGTAGCGTGTTGTTTAATGGGGTATAGGGGAGTGGAATATTCCATGACCAGCGAGCAACATAAATAAATAAATCCTCAGATTTGTATAGCGCGGCTAATCACCTGTGAGTGTATCCAGGCGCTGTCCATAGGCACGGGGAGATTACGTGATTTGCCCAGAATCACAGGATGTTGAGCCAACGCGGAGATTCGCACCTGGATCCCCAGCTCCCTAGTCGGTAGCTCTGGCCGTTACGCTATATATATATATATCGCAACTTCCAACCCAAAATCCACAGCAGGAAGGAACGGCACTCCACAGAGCTTGCTTTATCAAATGTGGTTTATTCCATCAATGATTCAAATCAATCCAAGAGCGCCAACGCGTTTCGGTGGAAAGCCTTTTTCACGTTCAAATATATTGCAGCTAAAGGCACAGGAATACTACCATAGGTGAATGGATTAGAATTTCAGAAATTCTGAAGGGAGGGTCACTTAGTAAAAGAAAGCCTAAGGACTAAAAATTAAGCGAATGCACCTCAGCAGTCCTGTAGCAACGTTTATGGCCACCAAATCTGACAATAACCCACTGCACTAATAGTCTATAATGAATTTTAAAATCCGCTTTCTCTCTACCACAATTACGTTTTGGGATCACTTGTTATATTTTGGTTCCTTCAAGTGGCCATTTGCAGTACCACTGTAAGGCGTCTACCACCAGTGGCTTTAATGTAGCACATGCACTGCAAAAACCAGACCAAAATCTCTTCCAAAACAAGTTCTGTTTCTGTGACCTGGCATACATTCACCAGTGCAGACATCTTCAGCAGTCACTTAGCCATTTGATGTGCAGTAATTCCAGGCCACCAGATGTTGCCATCTGTATGCAAAGGCAGTCAATCCTGACAGTTGATGTCTACAATGTGCCTGTGAAAAAAATAATTCATTTCAAAACACTTTGTTTTATGTCCAAGTTACTAACTAACACAGGCCCTCAGTATCACAGACACCTAGTATCACCTTACAAACCACAACGCTTCCTACAGTCTAGCAACTCCAACCTCTCATCAGTTCCTAGAGTAAGAAGAACACACCAAGGAGGCCGTGCATTCTCCAATTTAGCGCCCAAATTATGAAACGCAGCGCCACAGTCACTGAGATCTTGTCCTTCTCTCTCTATATTTCGAAAAGAATTAAAAACCTGGCTTTTCTAACTAAAGCATTACATGATTCTCGGATAAAGTACTGGGTGGAGGTATAGCGCCAGGAAACCTACTGCAGGTAGCTGTGCGCTTTACAAACCACCAATAATATTAATACAATACATAAAAGATGGCGTTAAGAAATAATTTTCCTTTCACGTCCTAAAAACGTTTATCACAGTAATAGGCATCCGAACTTGCAGAGTAAAAATGCATTTGATTTTATTTAGTGCTTGGCTTGGTTGCAATGTGCATAGTAATTGGAGGAAGGCAGTTGTTAAGAAATGCCTGTGATTTGAAGTTTTTCTTGGCTGCTGATTTACAGAAAAAATGGCGACCATGTTTGTCTCGGGAATCCGATTCAAAAGAGTGTTGATTTGAAAGCGGGGAAGCAGCCGCTTTGAAGTCTTGTCCCTGCTCTGTGGACTCGGCAGAAAGTATTACTTGGAAGACAGCAGATCAACATCTTAAGGAAACAGGCTGCTTTGAAATAGTTTTGAGCTGGATTCCCAAGATGGACACATTATGGAAGGAGGCTGATGTATTTTAGCGGTGTAACCTTCTCATGTATTGCTCCTCCCTAGCTTACAAAAATAAAATAGAAAAGGAACATTCTGGTGTTGTAAATTAAGTTGCTTCCGTCTTGCATAAAATAAAACTGTCCTATTTTCTGTTTCCCGGAGGCCATTTATGTTATACTTAAAATCGGGTACCTCTTACACCTTGCATAGTTTTTCGTCAGGGTCCTGAAAATCTTTTGCAAGCCTTCTTTTTGATCGCTTTGCAAGGACGTGTTGTTAAAGAACGGAGCCGAGTCACTGGCTATGACAAGCCACCTCTGCAAAGCCATTCAGTGTACGTGATGACGTATGTAAATGGATACGAGTGTCAACAGCAATGTGAGATAGTAGTAGAGGGTATTGGAGAATCAAGCTAGATATTTAACAGAGACAGACTCATAAAATCAGCAGGAAGTGAGTTATACTGATTGGCTAAGGTAAGGATGGTTGAGCAAATGTACAAGAAAAGCCAATTGGGTGTATGTGACTTGCAGTTTCTTTACCTGTTGTATAAAATATTGGGAACATGTTTTTCAAACCTTTCCTGCTTGAAACATTTTGTTGTGAGGCTTGACATTATTGTTGCGTGTTGCCCAAAGCAGGCCTTCCTGGCAGAATTTCACCTGAAAAAAATATTAGCATACCAGCTTCTAATCTTCGTTTTGGGACCACCGGGTAAGATATGGTCTTGGATGGAGAAGACCGTCAACGCGTAAAAGGGGGAAATGTGTGTGCCAGTCTTGGTCAGTCCTCTGTAGAGAAGACCTGTTTCATGAATGTGCACGGTTGCCATTAAAAGGCTTTCCGAATAGCCAAAATGTGTCCAAGCTCCACGATGCATAAGAGGGCATTTAAAGAAAATAAAATCACGGAATCGAAACCAACGCGGAAATCGAAACCAGTGGTGCGCGCGCACCACAGAGGAGCGGGGGGGGAAAGGGAGCGCGGCAGCGAGGCGAACGCGCGCTGCTGCGCGTGCTAGCCACCGATGGGAATGGGCGGGGCAAAGGCGGGACATGCGCCCGCCTTTGCCCAATTGCGTGCCGTTTTTAAAAAAAAACCGCACGCAACAGCCAATGCCAGGCTTCAGAAAGCTAACCGCACGCACGAACGTGTGGTCAGCTTCCAAAAGCCCGTACAAGAGGTCTCGGGCTGCGCGAGCAGGGCTGCGCACTGCAACGCTAGGCCCGAGACCTAAAAACTGCTCTTTTTTTGAGATATTATGTGTTTTCTGTAAAGAAGCTGCAGCGAGCACATATCACAATGTATCCGGGATTCCGAAACCGGTCTCCGGTACTCGAGCTGCATTTAGATGCAGAGCTCCAAGGTTTTTGTGCGTTGACATCCTAAATCTGGCACCAATCCGGCCATCTTGGACCAATGTTGGACAACCCTACAGTGCATGATGTGAGTGATGGTTGGATAGAATCGGAGGCACTTCTGCAGTTACTCTGATTGGACTCAAGCAACAGCACAGGTGATAAAGGCGACCTCGTGTTCTGGGGAGGAGGGGAGAAAAGCTTACACTGCTAGGCCCAGATTTACAAAACCGCTGCGTTGCCGCTGCGTCACGCAAGGTGGCGCAAGACAACGCGAGGGCTTCAGTGACATTTACTAAGCCACACAAAGCCACCTTGCGTGGTTAGTAAATCTAGAGGAACACAAGGCAGCACAAGTCGCTGCCATGAGTTACTCTGTGTTGGGAAGACGTTCCAAGGATGGATTTTGGCGCATTCCCAGATTTACTAAGATAGTAAACCTGGGAATGCACCAAAATGGTGCGCCTTCCCAACAGAGGTGTAACGAGGAGAAATATTTTTATTTCCCCCCGTTATTTCTTCTTTCACATGTGCTGCATTTTGCAACACACATAGAAAGAGGAAAATGCCTCTGAGAATTGTTTTTGTACAGGAAGGTGTCCGTTCCTGCACAAAAAACATCCTGCCTGATACACAGGTACCTTTCACCATGGGGCACAGGTGCATATGTTTGCGCTAGGCTGAACTGTGAGCCCCAGATATGACACATACCTGCTCTCGTCATTTGACGCAGCGCAGCAAGTTGTCTTGCTGCGCTGCGTCACAGTAAATATTAGTAAGTGTGGAACTTGCTTCCTCGAGTGAACCCAGTGTGAGTGGGCACATGCATTCTTGTGTGTGTGTGTGTGTGTGTGTGGGTGCGCGTGCACGAGCGTCAGGGCTGGACTGGCTGTAGCTGGCACCGGGCATTTCCCCAGTGGGGCAGAAGGGTGGGGGCCGGTTTTGGACCCCTGGGTGCCGGTTTTGTAACAGGTGGCCGGTTTTGCATTAGTGCTGCAATATCGGCCGCCTGTAACAAAAGCGGCAGCGGGAGTGGTGCTTCCCACTCGCACCCCCCACTCCTTGGGGGCGGTTCGAGCTGTTTGCCAGGGCTGGTTTCAGTTCCCAGTCCGGCCGTGGTGTGTGTCCGTGCGTCTGTGTGAATGAAGTTGGCACTGCGATCTGTGCATGATAAGCTTGCAGGCTTAGCTACATGTGTATTGTGTGTGATGAAAGCTTGACCTGCTGCTGCCTGTTTTCTGCCTGTGCTCTGTGTGTGAGGGACGCTTGTACATCTGCTTCCCATCTTGTATAGATTGTGGTTATGAGTGAAGGTTTGAGTGCTGTTGTCAATGTTGTACCCTTGTGGTGTAAGGAAAGCTTGTTTGCTGCTGTCTATGCCGTGTGTGCTCTGTGTGAGTGAGACCAAAGTTTCCCAAAGTTACTCTTTCGGGTCTAATACTATGTTCTAACTTTCCTTGAATACAAATATTTCTCTCTTCTTAGGGCCTTAATTCGAGTGACGATATTTGGGGCAGTAATACAGCACCCGTTACCTACCTTAACAACAGTGTGTTACTGGGTGTAACCCCGGGCGTAGTGGGCGTAGCGGGGCTACGCGGAGGTCCACGGAGTTGCAAACAAACTCCGTGGAACTCTGCTACGCTGCGCCACCCGCCTCCACCCCCCCTATATTAGCAATTAATATTACATGACTTAAAATTAAATTAAAACCACTTACCTGGCATGCTGCGTCCCGGCTGCCCTCCTCCTCTTCCTCGCCGTCTGGGTAATTCTTCGAGAAAACTGCGCATGTGCGGGCGCGCGCGCATGCACAGTTTTCTCAAAGAATTTCCCAGACGGCGAGGAAGAGGAGGAGGGCAGCCCGGGACGCCGCATGCCAGGTAAGTGGTTTTAATTTAATTTTAAGTCATGTAATATTAATTGTTAATATAGGGGGTGGAGGCGGGGGCTGGCCAACTCTGCTCCGCTGCGGAGTGTGCAGAGATTTGCCTTCTCCGCGGAACGCGGAGGAGGCAAATCTCCGTGGACGGAGCGGAGGTCTCCGCCCGGGGTTAACTGGGTGCAATATTACTTCACCATTCCTAGTTCTGTACCTCAAACTTGGCGGGGGAGGCGGGGGCAGGATAAAGGGGTGATATCTCGGTTGCTTCTCCCCGTTTTTCCAGAACAAATCCCACAATGATCTGGTAAAATGTATACATATACTTATAATCCCGATCTAGGTGCAAATTCCTGTTTGCACCCCAATTGGCTTTAGCAGCCCTCTGGGACCGAGGGCCTTTGTTGAGACAAGCAGCCAATCATTATTGAGATAATACACATCCTCTAATATCAGTAACAATTGAGTACCTCGCTGTCCCACACCCAAAAGCATCACTCTCCCCACACCAGGAGTATGAAACTGATTCACTTTTGGATTCTGAGTGTCACCACTGACTGCCCACGGGTAAATCGCGCAATGTGCTCTTTTCGCGATAGTCACTAATACTAACCATTGAAAAATAAGGCACTACGGCATACCCCACGTTTTCCTGGCAGCGACGGACATAAAAAGGACATCACACCATCCACTCTAAATAGTGCAGACGGTGTAGTGCTTTCGCTCCGACGGCTTTTTTGTTCAAGTATCTTCATTTCCTGAAAAAAGACTATGTGAGTCCCCTCCACTTTGGTTCTGTCAGGCAGCTGCTTGCAGCATCAGGGATGGGAGGACTTCTGCTTCATTGCTTCCTCACCTGCTCATTTCCTGATAGGGTTAGTTTGCAAGTTTAACCGGAAATGCTAATAAGAGACTGAAAAATAGGAAGTGAACTCAGAGGTGTTTGTGTCTGTGTATATATGTGTTGATTTGCGAGCATCGCTGTTTGTGTGTGTGTGTGTGCACGAGTATATGACTGTGAAGTGTGTGTGTGAGTGTATATATGGCTGTGAGGTGTGTGAGCATGTATATATGGGGAACAGCAGGGCACAAGTCCTATCAAAAGAAGTGGGGGGACTGACCAAGTTAGACACTATGCAAGTGACATCATGATGCATGCCATCACAGCACATGACGTCACGACGTAGTGTTATAAAAGAAATAAAATAGTGCTATTTAAATTATTTGTGTAAATACTAGGACAGACCACCCCATCTGAGTCTTACATTGCCTGCACTTATATACAGGGACAGAACAAAGGCAAAAGCATGCATCTCTTAAGTACCTGTGAACAGATAGCAAGCTGTGTGCCTTTGTTTCC
Organism: Calotriton arnoldi; assembly: GCA_963921515.1. NCBI lineage: Eukaryota > Metazoa > Chordata > Amphibia > Caudata > Salamandridae > Calotriton > Calotriton arnoldi. The sequence continues at coordinate 27,192 of CAWUFW010005510.1, read as the reverse complement.
CTCTGTGGCATTTACATTTGTGTGAGGTTACAGGCTGCCTCCAGTCAAGATTTTCAAACAACAGGAGGCCTGATGGCCCCTTAACTTCGGCCTGGCTGGAGGTAAAAAAAAAACACCCTCGCTGCCTGCACGTTGCTGCTGGAAATGGAAAGCAGACAACGTGCAGGTGCTGCTGAACGTGTCCCGGTGTCTTACACTAGGACAAGTTCAGCATATTTCTGTGGGGCCCAACTTCTTGTCAGGGGGGACGGCGTCCACCCTGTGAAAATAGTTGGTGGACGCCGTGTACCTGCGTGTACCCCCGACTCGTGCCCTGGGGAACAGTTGGAACACCGCGGCCTCAGCCACGCATGTTCCGACATCGCAAGCGTAACCACGCTTGCCTTAACCACACATATGCCTTAATCACGCATATGCGTGGTTAAAGCATATGCACGGTCTAGTTGCTGGTTGGCTGGCGGAAGTAGGAAGAGGAAGGTTGGGGAGAGGACGCAACGCGGTGAGGTAAGTGGGGTTTTTGGGGGGTGGGGAGTAATTTGTATGGGTTGGGGGGCTCGGGTAGTTTTCAGGGCTGGGGGGGTCAGGAGTTTTAGGGCAGGGGACAGGAAAGGGGCAGTTTTCAGGCTTAGGGGGCAGTTGGGCTGGGGCAAGCAGGAGGTGGAGGTAAGTTTAAGGGGGTGGGGGCTAGTTTTAAGGCTCAGGGAGGGGAGCTGGGGTTGGAGTAGTTTTTAGGGGCTTATTTTTAGGGCTCAGGACAGGGGACAGCAAAGGGGCAGTTTTCAGGCCGAGTGGACAGTTGGGATGGGGCGGGGGTGGTTTTAGGGGGTGGGGCCGTGGTTTTAGGGCTCATCAGGGAGGGGGGCTAGGGTTGGAGTCGTTTTTTGGAGCTAGGGGGTCGGGTTTTAAGGATCAGGATAGGGGTCGGGGTAGTTTATAGGGCTGGGGCAGGGAGAATAGACTGCAGGATGGCCGAATTTTAGGGCTCAGGGCAGAGGGGCAGGAGTGTAATCTTTACCACACATGTCCCTTTACCAATCATGTCTTTACCACGAAATTGCATGGTAAAGGCATGCGTGGTAAAGGCATGCATGGTAAAGACGTGGTAATGGTTAAGACCGCGTGGTTCAGGCATGTGTTGTTGAGGCATGCGTTGTTCCATCACACAACCTGTATATATGGCTGTGAGGAGTGTGTGTGAGTGTATATGGCTGTGAGGTGTGGGTGTGCATGTATATGGCTGTGAGGTGTGGGTGTGCATGTATATGGCTGTGAGGTGTGTGTGTGCGTGTTTATGGCTGTGAGGTGTGTGTGAGCGTGTATATGGCTGTAAGGTGTGTGTGCGTATATATGGCTGTGAGGTGTGTGCATATATATATGGTTTTGAGGTGTGTGTGTGTGTGTGTATGGCTGTTGGGTGCATGTGTGTACATGTATATGGCTGTGAGGTGTGTGCATATATATATGGTTTTGAGGTGTGTGTGTATGGCTGTTGGGTGCATGTGTGTGCATGTATATGGCTGTGAGGTATGCATGTTTGTATGTAGATGCCAGTTCACCCTCATCTAGTTAATTTCAGTGAGTATCTCAGGTTGCAGTATGTTAGAAATGTGGTCTCTAGTTGGCAAAGGCATGCCCCCTTTCCAAGTAGGGACAACCACTCAAGACAGGGTAAGTCAGATACACAACCTAAATTAACCTGTGCTCACCCTCTGGTAGCTTCGTGCAGAGCAGTCAGGCTTAACTTAAGAGGTAATGTGTAAACTATTTGTGCAACACATTAGTTACAGTAACATAGTGAAAACAACACAAAAAGACTCCACAGCAGTTTAGAAATAAGAGAATCTTTATCTGATTTAAATATGACCAAAACAAAAAGAATTCAATAAGTATTGGTCCAGATATATGCATTCGAACCTGTATGCAGTCAGTGCACGTGGGAGTGCCTATGCACTTCTATTCAAGTAATTATGGCACGTTTCTTGGGAATGCTGTGATCCCATCGGGGATCGACAGTTGATCTCCTTCACGCTGGAGCGGGGTGAAAACAGAGCTCCACAAGTCACTAGAAGGGTGCAGTATAGACGAAGAGGGACACAACCCCAAGGTGCACGTGGGAGACCTCACTAGGTCCCTCGCAATCATGAGTTGCTCAATTCCTGCTGCCTGCGAAAGCACAGTGCGGCTACAGGGGATCACAACTCCTTCTTTCTGGGGTGCGGCAGTGATGGCCCGTGTCACCAGGGGGCTCCTCAGGCGATCATGAAATGCAATGTCGGCCTCATGGGACCGGCCTCTGCGGTCCGGTAACCACAGGATACTTGATTCGGCATCCTCCTGGCGGACTACCAACGGTATTCCTCTGTCGACACGCAGTGCTCGCTTCGCTGATGCGTCAGCTATAGGTCTCACTCTGGTTTCTCCGGCAACAAAAGGGTGTGGGAGCCGCTCTGAATGCGGCTTCCTCTGATGCTGCGTTTTTCTTCAGCGGCTACAAGCAGTTATGAGAGGCGTACTGGAAAGCCATGCGCACAGGTGATGGAATGTCTAGAACTGAGGTGCGTGCTCTGGGGACAACCAAGCATGGAGTGCAGGGCTCACCTGCAGCTCAGGGCACGGGCCGTTCAGAAAAGTTGAAAGCGCTGATCCTTAGGGGCATCCACTTTTGTGTGGATGCCGGCAAAGTCTTTGATAGCCCTGAGACCTCGACAACAGGGGGCAAGCCAACAAGCCCTTGGACTTCTTGAGTTAAAAAGGTTATAGAGGGCAGTTTCACTCATCCCTCACTGCAAGAGGTAGCAGGCAGCAGGCCAACACAGCAGAACAAGTTGCAAAGTGGCAGTCCCTCCTGGCAGCACAGCAATCAGCAGGCAGCAGGCCAACACAACAAAGCAAGTAGCAAAGTGGCAGTCCCTCCTGGCAGCACAGCAATCAGCAGGCAGCAGGCCAACACAACAAAGCAAGTAGCAAAGTGGCTGTCCCTCCTGGCAGTACAGCTCTTCTTCGTTGCAGTCTCCTCGGGTCCCAAAAGTGAACTGAATTGGGGGTGGCAGGGGTCCAGTACTTATACCCAAATGTTCCTTTTAAGTGGGAGAGACATCAAAGAGACCTTTGAACCTCACAAGGTCCCTGCCCTTCCTTCCCTGGCTCCAGACGCACTACAGGGGAGTATGCAGCACTTTGTGGGGGGACAGGCACAGCCCTATTCAGGTGCAAGTGTCAGCTCCTCCCTCCCAATTTACTTCAGGAAGGCCCATCAGCTTCGTGATGAGCCATTAGGATGCAAATGTCTCACCCCAGCTCCCTTTGTGTGACTGTCCAGAGGAAATGCACAAAGTGCAGCTGTCATCCTAACCCAGGGGTGTATTCAGAGACAGGCAAAGGCACAGAATGGTTAATGTAAGAAAATGGCAACTTTCTAAAAGTGGCATTTTCAGACCTGCAATTTAAAAACCAACTTTACTAAAAGATGTGTTTTTAAATTGTGAGCCCAGAGACACCAAACTCCAATTGTGTACCTACTCCCAATGGGAAATGACACTTAAAAGATGTTTTATGGCAATCCCCATGTTAACCTATGGGAGAGATAGGCCTTGCAGTAGTGAAAAACGAATTTAGCAATTTTTAACTACCTAGGACATGTATAAGTCAAGAGAACATGTCTTACCTTTCAAATACACCGCACCCTCCCCCGGGGCTACCTATGGCCTATCTTGGGGGGCTTACATGTAATAAAAGGGAGGATTGGGCATGGCAAATAGGTGAACTTGCCAGGTCCAAATGGCAGTTTAAAACTGCACACAGAGCTCTGCAATGGCAGGCCGGAGCCATGTTTAAAGGGCTACTGAGTAGGTGGCACAATCAGTGCTGCAGGCCCACTAGTGGCATTTAATTTACAGGCTCTGGGCACATATTGTGCACTTTACTAGGGACTTACAATTAGATTAAATATGCCAATTGTGGATAAGCCAATGTTACTATGTTTAGAGTACAGAGCATATGTACTTTAGCACTGGTTAGCAGTGGTAAAGTTCCCATAATCCTAAAACCAGCAAAAATGAAGTCAGCAAAACAGGTCAGGAGGCAAAACGTCAGGGAAAACCACGCCGAGGATGCCAGGTCTAACACAGTAGCCTTTTCATACGCTGAGGCACTACTCACAGATTCAACAGTTTGACCATTATGTGTGGCGTGAGGTTATTGTGAAAGAGACTGAAGCCGTCATGAGAATTGAATTTTCTAGATCTAATTTGCTTTCATTAGCATTCTCAGCAGAAGATTTTATGATAATAACAGTAACTGTCCTTATTCAAAATAGTTAGGTAGTAGAAAGTCAAAATGCTTAAATAAATCAATATTTGCATGGTTTAGTTGTTTAGACTCAAGGGTTAAACGTTCTGCTTTTCAAAAAGTGCTAAAATCATCAGGCTCAGAGGACCCACCAAATGCATTTATTTGTATGACTGTTGTTTGTTGAGAAGTTTTAAAAAGCGCTGTCAGTAGCCTTCTGGTTGCTTCAGGGCTCATGACAAAAAAGGAGTACACATATGAAAATCCCTCCATCATTACTTGGGAGCAACGTTCTATTACCTATTGTTAGACTTGGCACCATTGGCGTGGGTCTCCCTTCCATTTTTTTGCTGTTGCCTCTTATGTTTTGCTGGTTTTAGATGCTTTTGGGCACTGTGCCACTGCTGTTCAGTGCCACAGTGCAAGTGCTCCCTACTGTAAATTGATGTATGGATTAGTGACTCCATGATTGGATGATTGGTTTACTTGTCAGTCCCTAGTACAGTGCACGGAGTGTGCCCAGGGCTTGTAAATCCAATGCCGCTGGTGGGCTTGCAGCACTGGTTGTGCCACCCACAGAAGCGGCTTGTAAAATGTGTCTCAGGCCTGCCATTGCAGAGCCTGTGTGCAGTCTGTGACTGCCATGTCGACTTGGCAAGTGCACCCACTTGCCAGTCCCTAAACCTTCCCTTATCTTCATATCAGACACCCCTAAGGTAGGCCCAAGGGCAGGGTGCATTGTAAGTATAAGGTAGGACATGCCCTGGTGTGTGTGGCATGTCCTAATAGTGAATTACAGCCATTTTCGTTTTTCACTATTGCAAGGCTACCTGTTCTCCATAGGCCAGAATGGGCAGTTTTGATTATTACACCTTATAATCCTAACTGACCCAGAGAACATGGTAGAAAAACGAATTTAGTATGCCTGAACTCAGAATGATAAAATACATCTTTTAGTGAAGTTGGTTTTAACATTCTTTGTTTGAAAATACCACTTTTAGAAAGTAGGTATTTTCTTGCCTAAACCATCCAGCTGCCTCTGCTCAGGTTGTGTATTGTGTGTCTGGGTTTGTGAGTGACAGGGGCTGGGGGATTCCAGGAGGCAGGGTGAGTCAGCACTAGGCTGAATAGGTCTGCCTGAAGGAGGATGGGTGGGAGGAGTTGCACCTGGGTCTGAATAGGGCTGTGCCTGCCTTCCACAATGCTGGCTCCACCTCCTGCCGGGCGTCTGATGGCTCTGCCCCTCACTCTCAAAGGAAAGAAGGAGTCAGAAAAACAAAGTGCTCCAGGACTGACCAGAACTGGTTTGGACTAGGCAAAGGCCTCTCTGCCTTCAGAGAACAAAGGGAAAAGGTGTATAAAAAGGGGACCCAGACCCCTAGGAAATTAGATCACTTCTGGGAAATCAAGAAACCTGTTGCCAAGGAGAAGAACCGGAGAAGCTGAAGGAGGAGTACTGCCCCTGTGCTGTTTTGCTGATTGGGGTTGGCCTGCAGTGGTTGCTTTCTGCCAAGGACAGGAGAAAAGACTTTGCTGTGCTTTGTCATCTTGAAGAAGAGAATCTCCAAGGGCTTGAACTAGAGCTTGCCTCCTGCCTGAAGTCTCAGGGATACAAGACTTCACCAACCAGCTCCCCCTGCATTCCCTTGCTGGGAATTGAAGTGCCTGCTGTTGTGCTGGGCCTTCTGAGAGACTGCGTGTCGCTGGGAGCTGGAAGCGCGACGCAACAACGAGAAGCGTGTCGCCGCCGCAGCCGCGGTCATCACATCGCCGAGGAAGCGAGACGCCGCTGCCGCTGTCATCATCGCATCGCCGAAGCGCGGCGCATCACCGGAGAAGCGAGACGCTGCCACAGAGGTCATCGTCGCATCGCCGGAGAAGCGCGTCGCAGGGCCTGTCGCGGCTCCAAAGATCATCGAGTCGCCGCACGGCCGTCGGGCGTGCACGCATCACACCAACGTTGTCGCATCGCAACCAAGACGCCATTTTGTCGCATCGTACCGGAGAAGAGTATCGCATCGAGGTGCCATCTTGTCGCATCGCACCGGAAAGCAGTAAGAAACCGACGCATCACCTCCCCACACAGTAAGGAAGCGAGCATCAACTCCCCTGCGCAGCAGTAAGGAACCGACGCATCCACTCCCCTGAGTGTAAGGAACCGACGCATCACCTTCCCTGCGACCCTTTTGTTTTCTTTGCGTTACGCATTCAAGGTACATTGAGAGTAAAGTGTCGCATTTACAACTTGAGAGAACTGAACTATTTTATAACCTTTTAAAGCCTATTTTTGAGTACAGTATTGTGGATTTTTGCTATTGGGTCTTGTGATAAGTCTATATAAAGATTACTTATTTTTACATAAACAACCTGTGTGGTGTCCATCTGTAGTGTTTTCACTGTATTACTGTATGTGGTCACAAATGCTTTACACACTGCCTCTGAGATAAGCCTGTCTGCTCGTGCCAAGCTACCAGGGGGTGAGCAGGGGTTATTTTAGGAGTGTTTCCCCCTTATCCTGACTAGAAGCAAGGGTCCCTATTTGGACAAAGGTGCAAACCATTGCCAACTAGAGACCCCCAGTTCTAACATTGGTGGTCAGCGGTGAGGATTTGGACTTGCATTTGTGATTCATATACAGTGATTGGTGTACACTACTAGTGAGTGCAGACCAATACGCGACCACATACATTTTGATAGGACTTTTTTTCCTTGGAACCTTTATTTTTGTTGAGAACTGCCAATTTTCACCATGAGCAAAAAAGGATCCATTGCACCTGCAGATATTGAATTTGAAGAAGATAGGGTTGATACCTACACTGTGCCAGAACTCAAAGCTGTTTGCAAAAAGTTTAAAATCTCTATGAGAGGCCTCACCAGGAAGGAGGAGTTTCACAAGGCACTGAGAGCCTGGTTGGAAGCACGGAATGCCAGTGGGCAGTCCGAGGAGCCTGTGGAGGAGGCAGAGAATTTAGATGGGCAGCTTGAGGGGCCATTGGGCTTAACTGGGAGGAGAGCGCCTTCCAGGGAGGGCAGCAGTGTTTCTCAAAGGGCCTGTCTCCAGAGGAGCTGGAGGACAGGGACAAAAGCAGGATGCATGAAATGGAGATGGCCAAACTGAAACAGGGAAGCCATGATAGCCTTGAGCATAAGAAATTGGAGTTAGAAAGTAAGAGGTTGGCCATGGAAGAAAAGAAGATGCTTTTAGAGCTAGAGAGAGTGGTGAGGTAGCTAGAGCTAAAGGCTAGAAGCCTAGAAATCACTCCCTCTGGTGGCAGCACACCTCCAGTGCCTGTAGAAAGTAGAGTGTACATCCCCAAGGAGGTTATTAAGGATTTCATGAAGGGGGAGGACATTGGGCAATGGTTTAAAGCATATGAGATCGCCATGACATCACACCGGGTCCCTGAGAAGGATTGGGGAGCGGGGTTGTGGGGCCGCTTTGCAGGTGAGGGAAGGGAAACCTTGCTAGCCTTGCCCACAATTGATCAGATGTCCTATGCCCACCTGAAGGAAGCTTTAGTGGCAAAGTATGGGTTAACTCCAGAGCTTTATAGGCAGAAGTTTAGGAACTGCAAAAAGCTGGAGTCTAGTACCTGGGTGGAGTATGTGTCTTATTTTTGCAGAGCATTGGATGGATGGGTGAAGGGTAGCAAAGTAAATGACTTACAGGAGTTCTATGATTTAATCGCATGGGAGCACTTGTCCAGTAGTTGTTTTCCAGAGCTACGCCAGCACCTAGTTGACAGTAAGCTGACTAATCCTAGGAAGCTTGCTGAGGAGGCGGACCGCTGGGTCAGTACCCGGGTCCACAAGGGTCTTGTGGGAGACTCCGCCAAAGGTGGGCAGGGTCCCCAGCAGAAGAGTGGGGGGGCAAGGGTAAACAGAAGGAGTTCCAAAAAGGGCCCCAAAGTAAACCCCAAGGGAACCAAGGTAAGGGTTCCCAGCCTCCCACTGAGAAAAGACCATGGGTCCCAACAGATAAGTCTGTTCAGAAGGGGCCCAAAGCATGTTTTAGTTGTGGTCAGGTGGGTCACTTTGTAGGAAGTCCCAAGTGCCCCAATACCGTGACCACTGCACCCACTGGTGCACCACCCCGGCAGATGGCTAGTGTAGCCCTGGGGGAGGAGTTGGGTGCCCAAGGTGGGTGGGGTCCCGCAGAGATGTCCCTGGTCTCTTTAGGAGACAGTGAGATGGTCCCTAGGACCCACCTGCCTGATAACACTAAAAAATACAGGCAGTGGGTGACCATCAATGGCCATAGGGTGGAGGCTCTGAGAGACACCGGGGCCAGTGTGACAGCTGTCAGTTGTCGGCTGGTGTCTGAAGAGCAGGTGGTCCCCAACGTATTCTACCCTGTAGTTGCCGCTGACAACTCAGAGAGCCACTGCAAGGTGGCCCAGGTTCCCTTTGAGTGGGGGGGGGTCTCGGGTATCCTTCAAGTAGCTGTGAGGCCAGCCATGCCTGTTGACTGTCTGCTAGGCAATGATTTGGAGAGCTCCCCTTGGGCGAAGGTGGAGCGGAGGTCTCATTTGGAGATGTTGGGTCTGCCAGAGTGGGCGTGTGTGACCACTCGGTCAATGGCAGCCGGTAAGGGTATTCAAGAGGACCTGGAGCCTGGAAGAAGGGCCCAGGTGCCTGCCTTAAAGAGAGGAGGCAGGGGGCGCGGGAAACCGGCCCCCGAAGTTCCCACGGTCCAGGAGGAGGCAGACCTTGAGGGGGATGCCCTGGAACCTACAGGGGAACAAGTGGCTGAACTGGGGGACCTGCCTGAGCTGACCCATTGGCAGCAGGAAGGAGGCCCCTCCAGGGAAGAATTCTGCGAGGAGCAGAAGAAGTGCCCTTCTCTTGAGGGCTTGCGGCAACAGGCTGTAAGCCAGGCAGCAGGTGATCAGTCTGGATCACACTGGATCTACTGGGAGAATGGTCTCCTGTATAGTGAGCCTAAGGTTGCTGAGCCTGGGTCAGCCCGTGTGCTGGTGGTACCCCAGCGCTTCAGAGCCTTCCTACTGGGTCTGGCTCATGATGTGCCTTTAGCAGGACATTTGGGGCAAGACAAGACCTTTCAAAGGCTTGTCACCCACTTTCATTGGCCCCAAATGCGCAAGAGTTCAGATACTCATTGCAGGACCTGTCAGACTTGCCAGGCAAGTGGTAAGAGTGGGAGGAAGCACAAGGCTCCTCTCCAACCTTTCCCTGTTGTCAGTACCCCCTTTGAGAGGGTGGGTATTGACATTGTGGGGCCTCTGGATCCCAAGACAGCCATGGGCAACAGGTTCATCCTGGTCTTGGTGGACCATGCCACCCGGTACCCGGAAGCCATCCCTCTTCGGACAGTGACGGCCCCCGTGGTGGGACGTGCACTGATGGGGATTTTCTCCCGTGTGGGGTTCCCCAAGGAGGTGGTGTCTGACCGTGGTACTAACTTCATTTCCAAGTATATGAAGTCCCTGTGGCAGGAGTGTGGTGTAACCTATAAGTTCACCACTCCTTACCACCCCCAAGGTAATGGACTGGTTGAGAGATTCAACCGGACCCTTAAAGGCATGATTATGGGTCTGGAAGAACCCATGAGGCGTAAGTGGGACGTCCTCTTGCCATGCCTGCTCTTTGCTTACAGAGAGGTGCCCCAGAAGTCCTTAGGGTTCAGTCCCTTTGAACTGCTGTACGGCCATCCTGTAAGAGGACCTCTGAGTCTGGTCAAGGAAGGCTGGGAGAAAGCTCCCAGGAAAACTCCCCAGGATGTATTTAGTTACATGCTGGCCTTCAGGAACCAGACTCGGCGTTTCAGACAACTCGCTGAGGCGAATCTGGAAGCCAGCCAGGAAGAGATGAAACGTTGGCATGATCAGAACGCCACTCTGATCGAGTTTCAGCCTGGACAAAAGGTTTGGGTCATGGCCCCAGTGGAGCCCTGTGCGCTCCAGGATAAGTGGACCGGACCATTTGAGGTGGTGGAGCGCAAGAGTGATGTCACCTACTTGGTGGACTTGCAGTCTCCCAGGAACCCCTTGCGGGTCCTGCATGTGAACCGCCTGAAGCCCCACTTTGAGAGGTCTGAAGTGGGCATGCTCTTAGCAACAGATGCTGGGATGGAAGAGGAGACTGAACCTCTTCCTGACCTCCTGTATGCAAAAGAGCAAGATGGGTCAGTGGATGGTGTGAACCTCTCTCCCACCCTGACCCCGGAACAGCAGAATGACTGTCGCCAACTGTTGGGACAGTTTTCTGATCTGTTCTCCCTGACTCCCAGTATCACTGAATGGTGCATCCATGATGTGGATACTGGGGACAGTCCTCCTGTGAAGCATAAAACTTACAGAGTGACTGACAGGGTGAGAGCTTGCATCAAGGAGGAGGTCTCCAAGATGTTTGCCTTAGGGGTGATTGAGTCCTCTAACAGCCCTTGGGCCAGCCCAGTGGTCTTGGTCCCAAAGGCTGCCGCGCCTGGTGCCACACCCAAACTCCGGTTCTGTGTGGACTACCGAGGACTCAATTCAGTCACAAGGACTGACGCGCACCCCATCCCCAGAGCTGATGAGCTCATTGATCGGTTAGGGGCTGCCCGGTACCTCAGCACGTTTGATCTAACGTCTGGGTACTGGCAGATCGCCTTAACTGATGGGGCCAAAGAGAGGTCAGCATTCTCCACACCAGATGGGCACTACCAATTCCGGGTGATGCCCTTTGGGATGAAGAATGCCCCTGCCACCTTTCAGAGGTTGGTCAACCAGGTGTTGGCTGGGCTGGAGGATTTCAGTGCCGCCTACCTGGATGACATTGCAGTGTTCAGCGCCACTTGGGAGGAACATCTGCACCACCTCTGGGAAGTGTTGAAGGCGCTGCGGAGGGCAGGCCTCACGATCAAGGCGAGTAAGTGCCAGATCGGGCAGGGTTCTGTGGTGTACTTGGGACACCAGGTAGGGAGCGGCCAGGTGGCGCCCCTACAGCCCAAGATAGATACCATCCTGGCTTGGGAACCCCCAAAACCCAGACAGAGGTGAGGGCCTTCTTAGGACTCACCGGGTATTACAGGAGGTTTGTCAAGGGGTATGGCAACATTGTTGCACCCTTGACTGAGCTGACTTCCAGGAAGCAGCCCAGGAAAGTGAACTGGACTGATGCCTGCCAAAAGGCTTTTGATGCCCTGAAATCTGCCATGTGCACGGCGCCCGTGCTTCAGGCGCCCAACTTCTCAAGGGAATTCATTGTGCAGACAGATGCTTCAGAGCATGGTGTTGGGGCTGTGCTTTCACAGATGAATGAAGAGGGCCTAGACCAACCTGTAGCCTTTATTAGTAGGAGGTTACTCCCACGGGAACAGAGGTGGAGTGCGATTGAACGTGAGGCATTTGCTGTGGTCTGGGCGCTGAAGAAGTTGAGACCATATTTGTTTGGGACTCACTTCCGGGTTCAGACAGACCACAGGCCCCTCAGATGGTTAATGCAGATGAGGGGTGAGAATCCAAAACTGTTGAGGTGGTCCATTTCCCTACAGGGGATGGACTTTACGGTGGAACACCGCCCTGGTACAGAACACGCCAATGCTGATGGTCTGTCCAGATTTTTCCGCCTTAGTGATGAGAACTCCCAGGAGGAAGGGTAGTTCTCCCCACATTTCAGCTGGAGGGGACACGTGTTAGACTTGGCACCATTGGCGTGGGTCTCCCTTCCATTTTTTTGCTGTTGCCTCTTATGTTTTGCTGGTTTTAGATGCTTTTGGGCACTGTGCCACTGCTGTTCAGTGCCACAGTGCAAGTGCTCCCTACTGTAAATTGATGTATGGATTAGTGACTCCATGATTGGATGATTGGTTTACTTGTCAGTCCCTAGTACAGTGCACGGAGTGTGCCCAGGGCTTGTAAATCCAATGCCGCTGGTGGGCTTGCAGCACTGGTTGTGCCACCCACAGAAGCGGCTTGTAAAATGTGTCTCAGGCCTGCCATTGCAGAGCCTGTGTGCAGTCTGTGACTGCCATGTCGACTTGGCAAGTGCACCCACTTGCCAGTCCCTAAACCTTCCCTTATCTTCATATCAGACACCCCTAAGGTAGGCCCAAGGGCAGGGTGCATTGTAAGTATAAGGTAGGACATGCCCTGGTGTGTGTGGCATGTCCTAATAGTGAATTACAGCCATTTTCGTTTTTCACTATTGCAAGGCTACCTGTTCTCCATAGGCCAGAATGGGCAGTTTTGATTATTACACCTTATAATCCTAACTGACCCAGAGAACATGGTAGAAAAACGAATTTAGTATGCCTGAACTCAGAATGATAAAATACATCTTTTAGTGAAGTTGGTTTTAACATTCTTTGTTTGAAAATACCACTTTTAGAAAGTAGGTATTTTCTTGCCTAAACCATCCAGCTGCCTCTGCTCAGGTTGTGTATTGTGTGTCTGGGTTTGTGAGTGACAGGGGCTGGGGGATTCCAGGAGGCAGGGTGAGTCAGCACTAGGCTGAATAGGTCTGCCTGAAGGAGGATGGGTGGGAGGAGTTGCACCTGGGTCTGAATAGGGCTGTGCCTGCCTTCCACAATGCTGGCTCCACCTCCTGCCGGGCGTCTGATGGCTCTGCCCCTCACTCTCAAAGGAAAGAAGGAGTCAGAAAAACAAAGTGCTCCAGGACTGACCAGAACTGGTTTGGACTAGGCAAAGGCCTCTCTGCCTTCAGAGAACAAAGGGAAAAGGTGTATAAAAAGGGGACCCAGACCCCTAGGAAATTAGATCACTTCTGGGAAATCAAGAAACCTGTTGCCAAGGAGAAGAACCGGAGAAGCTGAAGGAGGAGTACTGCCCCTGTGCTGTTTTGCTGATTGGGGTTGGCCTGCAGTGGTTGCTTTCTGCCAAGGACAGGAGAAAAGACTTTGCTGTGCTTTGTCATCTTGAAGAAGAGAATCTCCAAGGGCTTGAACTAGAGCTTGCCTCCTGCCTGAAGTCTCAGGGATACAAGACTTCACCAACCAGCTCCCCCTGCATTCCCTTGCTGGGAATTGAAGTGCCTGCTGTTGTGCTGGGCCTTCTGAGAGACTGCGTGTCGCTGGGAGCTGGAAGCGCGACGCAACAACGAGAAGCGTGTCGCCGCCGCAGCCGCGGTCATCGCATCGCCGAGGAAGCGAGACGCCGCTGCCGCTGTCATCATCGCATCGCCGAAGCGCGGCGCATCACCGGAGAAGCGAGACGCTGCCACAGAGGTCATCGTCGCATCGCCGGAGAAGCGCGTTGCAGGGCCTGTCGCGGCTCCAAAGATCATCGAGTCGCCGCACGGCCGTCGGGCGTGCACGCATCACACCAACGTTGTCGCATCGCAACCAAGACGCCATTTTGTCGCATCGTACCGGAGAAGAGTATCGCATCGAGGTGCCATCTTGTCGCATCGCACCGGAAAGCAGTAAGAAACCGACGCATCACCTCCCCACACAGTAAGGAAGCGAGCATCAACTCCCCTGCGCAGCAGTAAGGAACCGACGCATCCACTCCCCTGAGTGTAAGGAACCGACGCATCACCTTCCCTGCGACCCTTTTGTTTTCTTTGCGTTACGCATTCAAGGTACATTGAGAGTAAAGTGTCGCATTTACAACTTGAGAGAACTGAACTATTTTATAACCTTTTAAAGCCTATTTTTGAGTACAGTATTGTGGATTTTTGCTATTGGGTCTTGTGATAAGTCTATATAAAGATTACTTATTTTTACATAAACAACCTGTGTGGTGTCCATCTGTAGTGTTTTCACTGTATTACTGTATGTGGTCACAAATGCTTTACACACTGCCTCTGAGATAAGCCTGTCTGCTCGTGCCAAGCTACCAGGGGGTGAGCAGGGGTTATTTTAGGAGTGTTTCCCCCTTATCCTGACTAGAAGCAAGGGTCCCTATTTGGACAAAGGTGCAAACCATTGCCAACTAGAGACCCCCAGTTCTAACACCTATACTGCATGATAATATAACATAACAGGTGCATGTGTAAAAGCACACTCCTTGGGGAAGCTCGGTGTTGAATTGCAGGTGTTTACTGTACGCTACTACATGAAAACAAACTGCAGAAGCACCTTTTTAAAAAGATATACTCCAAAATATAGACTTTATACAATCATCTTCCAATCAAAAATAAGGCTCGCCCCTTATCCCGGTGTCCAGCACGCGCCGCATCTGACTAGGGCAGGAGTTGGAATAGTGAATATCCCCAGGCCTGAGGCAGGTGGGAATAGAGTCCTGCTTGATTCGGGAATTCATTCCTGGTCAAAGTTTTTGAAGAGAGATGTTTTATAAGGTGTGGTTTTTGGAGTCTTATATTTTTGAAAAATATGTTTTTGCATTCTTTGTTTTCAAAAGACGCCCTGCTGTAATCTCTGTTGTTTGAACTGTCCAATCTAACCCTAAGACATCCTGGAGCACAGCAACCTTCGTACTCAAGTCCCTGATCCTCCTTCATTGCGGCTCCACTCTCACAAAGCTGAATGTATTCATTTAGTAACCGAAGCTCCATTTAGAACAGAATGGCCTGGGATCACTGCAGGGCACAGAGCCAGCAGTGGGGGTGCCTTGTGCACACACACACATAGGTGTTTGAAGACTGGCATGCCCAGAAAGTCTGCTCCACAATAGAGTTTAAATAGATGCCCACAGCAGGAAGACCTGAGTATCAAACATGGCTCCCCCAACTGACCACACTGTGTGATCCTGGACAAATAAGTGAGTGCCTGAAGGGTGAACGTCAGTATTAAAATTCAGTGTAAATTTAACAGAGCTCCAACAATTCTTTTTCTACTGTGTGATATGGCGGCTTATTTATTGAGGCGCTTCATAGAGCAAAGCATGTCACCGGGGCCACTTCAGAGCGATGGGTACTACTGTTAGAAGCACTTGTACCCAGTGCGTTAAATGGGGAAAAATAAGTGCAGGTACTCATGAAATTAAGCTAGGGCGTGGCTGGAGGCGGGCGAAACATGGTGATAGACATTTCTATCGAGTATTTATTTTGCCCTTACATTTTCGTTGATGGTAGTTTCAGACTTCACATATCTGCAGATTAACATCTGGATATGCTAATAGAGGGTGGTGTGAAGATCTGCTGGGAACAGGCCCTACATCACAATAGAAGGAGCATTTAAATGAATGCAAACCCTCAACAGCACTATTCAGGCTAAAACTCAGTGCGCCTCAGAAGAGGCTTTGGAATAGCAGCATTAAGAATGAGTTCTACACCAGTTGCAGGACATACCAAAACATGTGAGTAATGTTCAATATAAACAAAACGTGTTGTCATTACACAAAATTACGGCCCAACACAATATGTTAATCTTTCCTTGTTTTGCAATATTTGCAGCTTCATACTATCATACTGTTCTCACTTGGTTGCATTTGGCACAATACCTATATATTCTAGAGTGCACACACACACATTCACACAGAAACAAGCAGACATGCACACACAAAAGCATTGCTCGCAATGTTTTGAAACTACCTCCTGAGAGTGTCCCGATTCTCTTCCTGCCTGAGCTCCACACACACGCAGACCGATACTCACAAAAAGGGTTCACTTGGGATTATTCCTGCGATACTTCACTGCAAGGACAATGTGAATGTGATTGACAAAGTAGGGCCTGAATAGGCCCTGCTCTATCAAACACAGCAGCACGGTGACATTTTCAACACCCGGGCATCCCTTGCATAACGCAAAGGAGCCGCTGCTGAATGGCTCCGCAGTGACTCAGGTAAGAGCTCGGGAGGCGCTTTGGCCGTCAGAATGCCCTACAGATCCGCTCCGCTCTGATACCCTCGAGGTCAGCAGCACTAGCATAAGTGACCTTATCTTCCATGAGTACCGGTACTCTCCTTGGCAGTGGAGAAGTGCCGGTACTCAGAGCGGTAAAAATAAGAAGTGCCGGTACTCAGTACCTGTGAGTACCGGCCCATTTAAAGCACAGCTTGTACCGCACACGTCTATGAACTGGTTGGTCCTGTAGCGCTTTCAGAACCCAGGTGCCTTCCTCTCATTGTGATCCAAGGATTTCTCAGTGACCAGTTTCCTGCTGCTTTGATGACACTGTGTTTTAGACTCCACTGTCCTATGGTGGAGGAAGTTTATCTGGTGGATTTTACTCCATAGAGCCTCCTCCAGAAACTGGAGGATTTCCAGTTCCTTCCAAACTCTAGATGAGTTTTTGTCTTCGGTTCTGTGTTTGTTAATGCACCACAGGCACACAGATCCACATGCATGTAGTTCTAGGGCTCCTCACACGAATGTGGCATGACAGCTGCTCACGCCTCCGTCAGCAGGTGGAAGAGACGCAAGAGAGCGCGGTGTGAGCAACAGATGCTGGCCACGCTCTGAGAAGTGCGGGTGCCTTCATTTGTAATGTAACTAGACCACACTCACCCCCTCACCACTAAGTGCTGAATATATCAGACGTGTTGTTTGTTCAACCCACTGTGCATTCTGTTACCTCACTTCACTCATCTGAGCCCTCTGGAATTAAGTATTCCATTACTGGCTTGACAAAACTAAAGCCCAGGCCTGGGGCTTGGTGTTGCTTGCAGCATAGTTAGCTGGGAACATGGCGGACAGTGAGGTCTTCTTTTCGTGTCTAAGCTTCATATCTCTTTGCGCAATTCTGTAGGGGCATGGATCTGATAATGCATGACCCCATTTGTCCCCAGCACTCAAGAGCTTGTATCTCGCTGGCACAAGCTGTATGACCCAGTTCCAGTGCCCAGCCAAGCCCCTAACCATTGTGGGAGATATCAGTACACAGCCACTGATGTGTGCTTTGACAACATCCCAGGCCCCTCTGTCTTATTAATAGCCTACAAAAGAGGCAAGGACAGCCAAGGCCCAGCCTCAAACAGATGGAAAGTGTGTCTGGAAGCGCAGGCGGCGCACGGCTCTGTGAGCAATATTCACTGGAGCACGCGCAGGACAAGAGGCAAAGAAAAGGAACAAAGGCAGCTTTCAAAGGAGAGCCGGAGAATATGGGCACCAGGGAGGAAAAATGAGCGCCGGAGAAGAAACAAGATCATAATGGGCACTAGAGGAGAATGGGACTACAGAGAAGATGAGAGAGGGAAGAATCAGACGCCAGGAGAGGCAGGGGAAGAGGCTAGGTACACAGGAAGAGAATAAGAGAAAGGTGGAAACAGAAATAGGAAGACACACACCAAGAGGGAGAGGAGATGGGAAATGCGAATGGTACCGCCATTAATAGTGCAAAACAGAGAACAGAGGAATAAGATTCCAGGAGATAAAGAGGAAGAGGGAGTGTGGTGTAAGATCACTAGGCGGAGAGGAGAAGAAGAAGGAGAAGTAAGAGGAATTAGACAGCAGACGAAGGAGGGAGGGTAATAGATAAAATAGAGAAGTAGATGCTGTGTCAGTGGGGAGGGGTGATGCTGTGCAGGATAAAATGAGAGATAAAGAAGAGGAGGATCAGAGGAAGGAAAGTGGAGAAATTGGGAAGAGAAGAAAGGGAACATAAGCTTTACAATGGCACGAGAGGTGCAGGAGAAGGACGGTAGGAATGAAAAGGAGGAAGGAAAGCAGGACAGCAAAGACAAGCAGATGGAAGCAGAGGAGGAGGAAGACACCAGGGCGTCAGGAGAAGGAGATGCAACAGTGATGGGCAGGTACCAGGAGTGTAGGAGAGTATTGGATCCAGGAGAGAAAAGAGGGCTGAGAAGGGGTGGAGATGGGTCTATGAACTCAGCTGTGTCCCATCATCTATGAGACACACAAAAGTGAGTTGTATTCTCACAAAGCTGATATTAGGTGTTCACTCTGTCGAATACACCCCTCCCCCCAGCCTTTGAAGACTCAAAACTGCATGAGGTTCACTGTCTGTGGAGGTGATCGATCGAAGTCGATGGAGATAAACCGCTTTTTGTTGCGTGTTGCCCAAAGCAGGCCTTCCTGGCAGAATTTCACCTGAAAAAAATATTAGCATACCAGCTTCTAATCTTCGTTTTGGGACCACCGGGTAAGATATGGTCTTGGATGGAGAAGACCGTCAACGCGTAAAAGGGGGAAATGTGTGTGCCAGTCTTGGTCAGTCCTCTGTAGAGAAGACCTGTTTCATGAATGTGCACGGTTGCCATTAAAAGGCTTTCCGAATAGCCAAAATGTGTCCAAGCTCCACGATGCATAAGAGGGCATTTAAAGAAAATAAAATCACGGAATCGAAACCAACGCGGAAATCGAAACCAGTGGTGCGCGCGCACCACAGAGGAGCGGGGGGGAAAGGGAGCGCGGCAGCGAGGCAAACGCGCGCTGCTGCGCGTGCTAGCCACCGATGGGAATGGGCGGGGCAAAGGCGGGACATGCGCCCGCCTTTGCCCAATTGCGTGCCGTTTTAAAAAAAAAAACGCACGCAACAGCCAATGCCAGGCTTCAGAAAGCTAACCGCACGCACGAACGTGTGGTCAGCTTCCAAAAGCCCGTACAAGAGGTCTCGGGCTGCGCGAGCAGGGCTGCGCACTGCAACGCTAGGCCCGAGACCTAAAAACTGCTCTTTTTTTGAGATATTATGTGTTTTCTGTAAAGAAGCTGCAGCGAGCACATATCACAATGTATCCGGGATTCCGAAACCGGTCTCCGGTACTCGAGCTGCATTTAGATGCAGAGCTCCAAGGTTTTTGTGCGTTGACATCCTAAATCTGGCACCAATCCGGCCATCTTGGACCAATGTTGGACAACCCTACAGTGCATGATGTGAGTGATGGTTGGATAGAATCGGAGGCACTTCTGCAGTTACTCTGATTGGACTCAAGCAACAGCACAGGTGATAAAGGCGACCTCGTGTTCTGGGGAGGAGGGGAGAAAAGCTTACACTGCTAGGCCCAGATTTACAAAACCGCTGCGTTGCCGCTGCGTCACGCAAGGTGGCGCAAGACAACGCGAGGGCTTCAGTGACATTTACTAAGCCACACAAAGCCACCTTGCGTGGTTAGTAAATCTAGAGGAACACAAGGCAGCACAAGTCGCTGCCATGAGTTACTCTGTGTTGGGAAGACGTTCCAAGGATGGATTTTGGCGCATTCCCAGATTTACTAAGATAGTAAACCTGGGAATGCACCAAAATGGTGCGCCTTCCCAACAGAGGTGTAACGAGGAGAAATATTTTTATTTCCCCCCGTTATTTCTTCTTTCACATGTGCTGCATTTTGCAGCACACATAGAAAGAGGAAAATGCCTCTGAGAATTGTTTTTGTACAGGAAGGTGTCCGTTCCTGCACAAAAAACATCCTGCCTGATACACAGGTACCTTTCACCATGGGGCACAGGTGCATATGTTTGCGCTAGGCTGAACTGTGAGCCCCAGATATGACACATACCTGCTCTCGTCATTTGACGCAGCGCAGCAAGTTGTCTTGCTGCGCTGCGTCACAGTAAATATTAGTAAGTGTGGAACTTGCTTCCTCGAGTGAACCCAGTGTGAGTGGGCACATGCATTCTTGTGTGTGTGTGTGTGTGTGTGGGTGCGCGTGCACGAGCGTCAGGGCTGGACTGGCTGTAGCTGGCACCGGGCATTTCCCCAGTGGGGCAGAAGGGTGGGGGCCGGTTTTGGACCCCTGGGTGCCGGTTTTGTAACAGGTGGCCGGTTTTGCATTAGTGCTGCAATATCGGCCGCCTGTAACAAAAGCGGCAGCGGGAGTGGTGCTTCCCACTCGCACCCCCCACTCCTTGGGGGCGGTTCGAGCTGTTTGCTAGGGCTGGTTTCAGTTCCCAGTCCGGCCGTGGTGTGTGTCCGTGCGTCTGTGTGAATGAAGTTGGCACTGCGATCTGTGCATGATAAGCTTGCAGGCTTAGCTACATGTGTATTGTGTGTGATGAAAGCTTGACCTGCTGCTGCCTGTTTTCTGCCTGTGCTCTGTGTGTGAGGGACGCTTGTACATCTGCTTCCCATCTTGTATAGATTGTGGTTATGAGTGAAGGTTTGAGTGCTGTTGTCAATGTTGTACCCTTGTGGTGTAAGGAAAGCTTGTTTGCTGCTGTCTATGCCGTGTGTGCTCTGTGTGAGTGAGACCAAAGTTTCCCAAAGTTACTCTTTCGGGTCTAATACTATGTTCTAACTTTCCTTGAATACAAATATTTCTCTCTTCTTAGGGCCTTAATTCGAGTGACGATATTTGGGGCAGTAATACAGCACCCGTTACCTACCTTAACAACAGTGTGTTACTGGGTGTAACCCCGGGCGTAGTGGGCGTAGCGGGGCTACGCGGGAGGTCCACGGAGTTGCAAACAAACTCCGTGGAACTCTGCTATGCTGCGCCACCCGCCTCCACCCCCTATATTAGCAATTAATATTACATGACTTAAAATTAAATTAAAACCACTTACCTGGCATGCTGCGTCCCCGGCTGCCCTCCTCCTCTTCCTCGCCGTCTGGGTAATTCTTCGAGAAAACTGCGCATGTGCGGGCGCGCGCGCATGCACAGTTTTCTCAAAGAATTTCCCAGACGGCGAGGAAGAGGAGGAGGGCAGCCCGGGACGCCGCATGCCAGGTAAGTGGTTTTAATTTAATTTTAAGTCATGTAATATTAATTGTTAATATAGGGGGTGGAGGCGGGGGCTGGCCAACTCTGCTCCGCTGCGGAGTGTGCAGAGATTTGCCTTCTCCGCGGAACGCGGAGGAGGCAAATCTCCGTGGACGGAGCGGAGGTCTCCGCCCGGGGTTAACTGGGTGCAATATTACTTCACCATTCCTAGTTCTGTACCTCAAACTTGGCGGGGGAGGCGGGGGCAGGATAAAGGGGTGATATCTCGGTTGCTTCTCCCCGTTTTTCCAGAACAAATCCCACAATGATCTGGTAAAATGTATACATATACTTATAATCCCGATCTAGGTGCAAATTCCTGTTTGCACCCCAATTGGCTTTAGCAGCCCTCTGGGACCGAGGGCCTTTGTTGAGACAAGCAGCCAATCATTATTGAGATAATACACATCCTCTAATATCAGTAACAATTGAGTACCTCGCTGTCCCACACCCAAAAGCATCACTCTCCCCACACCAGGAGTATGAAACTGATTCACTTTTGGATTCTGAGTGTCACCACTGACTGCCCACGGGTAAATCGCGCAATGTGCTCTTTTCGCGATAGTCACTAATACTAACCATTGAAAAATAAGGCACTACGGCATACCCCACGTTTTCCTGGCAGCGACGGACATAAAAAGGACATCACACCATCCACTCTAAATAGTGCAGACGGTGTAGTGCTTTCGCTCCGACGGCTTTTTTGTTCAAGTATCTTCATTTCCTGAAAAAAGACTATGTGAGTCCCCTCCACTTTGGTTCTGTCAGGCAGCTGCTTGCAGCATCAGGGATGGGAGGACTTCTGCTTCATTGCTTCCTCACCTGCTCATTTCCTGATAGGGTTAGTTTGCAAGTTTAACCGGAAATGCTAATAAGAGACTGAAAAATAGGAAGTGAACTCAGAGGTGTTTGTGTCTGTGTATATATGTGTTGATTTGCGAGCATCGCTGTTTGTGTGTGTGTGTGCACGAGTATATGACTGTGAAGTGTGTGTGTGAGTGTATATATGGCTGTGAGGTGTGTGAGCATGTATATATGGGGAACAGCAGGGCACAAGTCCTATCAAAAGAAGTGGGGGGACTGACCAAGTTAGACACTATGCAAGTGACATCATGATGCATGCCATCACAGCACATGACGTCACGACGTAGTGTTATAAAAGAAATAAAATAGTGCTATTTAAATTATTTGTGTAAATACTAGGACAGACCACCCCATCTGAGTCTTACATTGCCTGCACTTATATACAGGGACAGAACAAAGGCAAAAGCATGCATCTCTTAAGTACCTGTGAACAGATAGCAAGCTGTGTGCCTTTGTTTCCCTCTGTGGCATTTACATTTGTGTGAGGTTACAGGCTGCCTCCAGTCAAGATTTTCAAACAACAGGAGGCCTGATGGCCCCTTAACTTCGGCCTGGCTGGAGGTAAAAAAACACTCTCGCTGCCTGCACGTTGCTGCTGGAAATGGAAAGCAGACAACGTGTAGGTGCTGCTGAACGTGTCCCGGTGTCTTACACTAGGACAAGTTCAGCATATTTCTGTGGGGCCCAACTTCTTGTCAGGGGGGACGGCGTCCACCCTGTGAAAATAGTTGGTGGACGCCGTGTACCTGCGTGTACCCCCGACTCGTGCCCTGGGGAACAGTTGGAACACCGCGGCCTCAGCCACGCATGTTCCGACATCGCGAGCGTAACCACGCTTGCCTTAACCACACATATGCCTTAATCACGCATATGCGTGGTTAAAGCATATGCACGGTCTAGTTGCTGGTTGGCTGGCGGAAGTAGGAAGAGGAAGGTTGGGGAGAGGACGCAACGCGGTGAGGTAAGTGGGGTTTTTGGGGGTGGGGAGTAATCTGTATGGGTTGGGGGCTCGGGTAGTTTTCAGGGCTGGGGGTCAGGAGTTTTAGGGCAGGGGACAGGAAAGGGGCAGTTTTCAGGCTTAGGGGGCAGTTGGGCTGGGGCAAGCAGGAGGTGGAGGTAAGTTTAAGGGGGTGGGGCTAGTTTTAAGGCTCAGGGAGGGGAGCTGGGGTTGGAGTAGTTTTTAGGGGCTTATTTTTAGGGCTCAGGACAGGGGACAGCAAAGGGGCAGTTTTCAGGCCGAGTGGACAGTTGGGATGGGGCGGGGGGTGGTTTTAGGGGTGGGGCCGTGGTTTTAGGGCTCATCAGGGAGGGGGCTAGGGTTGGAGTCGTTTTTGGAGCTAGGGGTCGGGTTTTAAGGATCAGGATAGGGGTCGGGGTAGTTTATAGGGCTGGGGCAGGGAGAATAGACTGCAGGATGGCCGAATTTTAGGGCTCAGGGCAGAGGGGCAGGAGTGTAATCTTTACCACACATGTCCCTTTACCAATCATGTCTTTACCACGAAATTGCATGGTAAAGGCATGCGTGGTAAAGGCATGCATGGTAAAGACGTGGTAATGGTTAAGACCGCGTGGTTCAGGCATGTGTTGTTGAGGCATGCGTTGTTCCATCACACAACCTGTATATATGGCTGTGAGGAGTGTGTGTGAGTGTATATGGCTGTGAGGTGTGGGTGTGCATGTATATGGCTGTGAGGTGTGGGTGTGCATGTATATGGCTGTGAGGTGTGTGTGTGCGTGTTTATGGCTGTGAGGTGTGTGTGAGCGTGTATATGGCTGTAAGGTGTGTGTGCGTATATATGGCTGTGAGGTGTGTGCATATATATATGGTTTTGAGGTGTGTGTGTGTGTGTATGGCTGTTGGGTGCATGTGTGTACATGTATATGGCTGTGAGGTGTGTGCATATATATATGGTTTTGAGGTGTGTGTGTATGGCTGTTGGGTGCATGTGTGTGCATGTATATGGCTGTGAGGTATGCATGTTTGTATGTAGATGCCAGTTCACCCTCATCTAGTTAATTTCAGTGAGTATCTCAGGTTGCAGTATGTTAGAAATGTGGTCTCTAGTTGGCAAAGGCATGCCCCCTTTCCAAGTAGGGACAACCACTCAAGACAGGGTAAGTCAGATACACAACCTAAATTAACCTGTGCTCACCCTCTGGTAGCTTCGTGCAGAGCAGTCAGGCTTAACTTAAGAGGTAATGTGTAAACTATTTGTGCAACACATTAGTTACAGTAACATAGTGAAAACAACACAAAAAGACTCCACAGCAGTTTAGAAATAAGAGAATCTTTATCTGATTTAAATATGACCAAAACAAAAAGAATTCAATAAGTATTGGTCCAGATATATGCATTCGAACCTGTATGCAGTCAGTGCACGTGGGAGTGCCTATGCACTTCTATTCAAGTAATTATGGCACGTTTCTTGGGAATGCTGTGATCCCATCGGGGATCGACAGTTGATCTCCTTCACGCTGGAGCGGGGTGAAAACAGAGCTCCACAAGTCACTAGAAGGGTGCAGTATAGACGAAGAGGGACACAACCCCAAGGTGCACGTGGGAGACCTCACTAGGTCCCTCGCAATCATGAGTTGCTCAATTCCTGCTGCCTGCGAAAGCACAGTGCGGCTACAGGGGATCACAACTCCTTCTTTCTGGGGTGCGGCAGTGATGGCCCGTGTCACCAGGGGGCTCCTCAGGCGATCATGAAATGCAATGTCGGCCTCATGGGACCGGCCTCTGCGGTCCGGTAACCACAGGATACTTGATTCGGCATCCTCCTGGCGGACTACCAACGGTATTCCTCTGTCGACACGCAGTGCTCGCTTCGCTGATGCGTCAGCTATAGGTCTCACTCTGGTTTCTCCGGCAACAAAAGGGTGTGGGAGCCGCTCTGAATGCGGCTTCCTCTGATGCTGCGTTCTTCTTCAGCGGCTACAAGCAGTTATGAGAGGCGTACTGGAAAGCCATGCGCACAGGTGATGGAATGTCTAGAACTGAGGTGCGTGCTCTGGGGACAACCAAGCATGGAGTGCAGGGCTCACCTGCAGCTCAGGGCACGGGCCGTTCAGAAAAGTTGAAAGCGCTGATCCTTAGGGGCATCCACTTTTGTGTGGATGCCGGCAAAGTCTTTGATAGCCCTGAGACCTCGACAACAGGGGGCAAGCCAACAAGCCCTTGGACTTCTTGAGTTAAAAAGGTTATAGAGGGCAGTTTCACTCATCCCTCACTGCAAGAGGTAGCAGGCAGCAGGCCAACACAGCAGAACAAGTTGCAAAGTGGCAGTCCCTCCTGGCAGCACAGCAATCAGCAGGCAGCAGGCCAACACAACAAAGCAAGTAGCAAAGTGGCAGTCCCTCCTGGCAGCACAGCAATCAGCAGGCAGCAGGCCAACACAACAAAGCAAGTAGCAAAGTGGCTGTCCCTCCTGGCAGTACAGCTCTTCTTCGTTGCAGTCTCCTCGGGTCCCAAAAGTGAACTGAATTGGGGGTGACAGGGGTCCAGTACTTATACCCAAATGTTCCTTTTAAGTGGGAGAGACATCAAAGAGACCTTTGAACCTCACAAGGTCCCTGCCCTTCCTTCCCTGGCTCCAGACGCACTACAGGGGAGTATGCAGCACTTTGTGGGGGGACAGGCACAGCCCTATTCAGGTGCAAGTGTCAGCTCCTCCCTCCCAATTTACTTCAGGAAGGCCCATCAGCTTCGTGATGAGCCATTAGGATGCAAATGTCTCACCCCAGCTCCCTTTGTGTGACTGTCCAGAGGAAATGCACAAAGTGCAGCTGTCATCCTAACCCAGGGGTGTATTCAGAGACAGGCAAAGGCACAGAATGGTTAATGTAAGAAAATGGCAACTTTCTAAAAGTGGCATTTTCAGACCTGCAATTTAAAAACCAACTTTACTAAAAGATGTGTTTTTAAATTGTGAGCCCAGAGACACCAAACTCCAATTGTGTACCTACTCCCAATGGGAAATGACACTTAAAAGATGTTTTATGGCAATCCCCATGTTAACCTATGGGAGAGATAGGCCTTGCAGTAGTGAAAACGAATTTAGCAATTTTTAACTACCTAGGACATGTATAAGTCAAGAGAACATGTCTTACCTTTCAAATACACCGCACCCTCCCCGGGGCTACCTATGGCCTATCTTGGGGGCTTACATGTAATAAAAGGGAGGATTGGGCATGGCAAATAGGTGAACTTGCCAGGTCCAAATGGCAGTTTAAAACTGCACACAGAGCTCTGCAATGGCAGGCCGGAGCCATGTTTAAAGGGCTACTGAGTAGGTGGCACAATCAGTGCTGCAGGCCCACTAGTGGCATTTAATTTACAGGCTCTGGGCACATATTGTGCACTTTACTAGGGACTTACAATTAGATTAAATATGCCAATTGTGGATAAGCCAATGTTACTATGTTTAGAGTACAGAGCATATGTACTTTAGCACTGGTTAGCAGTGGTAAAGTTCCCATAATCCTAAAACCAGCAAAAATGAAGTCAGCAAAACAGGTCAGGAGGCAAAACGTCAGGGAAAACCACGCCGAGGATGCCAGGTCTAACACAGTAGCCTTTTCATACGCTGAGGCACTACTCACAGATTCAACAGTTTGACCATTATGTGTGGCGTGAGGTTATTGTGAAAGAGACTGAAGCCGTCATGAGAATTGAATTTTCTAGATCTAATTTGCTTTCATTAGCATTCTCAGCAGAAGATTTTATGATAATAACAGTAACTGTCCTTATTCAAAATAGTTAGGTAGTAGAAAGTCAAAATGCTTAAATAAATCAATATTTGCATGGTTTAGTTGTTTAGACTCAAGGGTTAAACGTTCTGCTTTTCAAAAAGTGCTAAAATCATCAGGCTCAGAGGACCCACCAAATGCATTTATTTGTATGACTGTTGTTTGTTGAGAAGTTTTAAAAAGCGCTGTCAGTAGCCTTCTGGTTGCTTCAGGGCTCATGACAAAAAGGAGTACACATATGAAAATCCCTCCATCATTACTTGGGAGCAACGTTCTATTACCTATTGTTAGACTTGGCACCATTGGCGTGGGTCTCCCTTCCATTTTTTTGCTGTTGCCTCTTATGTTTTGCTGGTTTTAGATGCTTTTGGGCACTGTGCCACTGCTGTTCAGTGCCACAGTGCAAGTGCTCCCTACTGTAAATTGATGTATGGATTAGTGACTCCATGATTGGATGATTGGTTTACTTGTCAGTCCCTAGTACAGTGCACGGAGTGTGCCCAGGGCTTGTAAATCCAATGCCGCTGGTGGGCTTGCAGCACTGGTTGTGCCACCCACAGAAGCGGCTTGTAAAATGTGTCTCAGGCCTGCCATTGCAGAGCCTGTGTGCAGTCTGTGACTGCCATGTCGACTTGGCAAGTGCACCCACTTGCCAGTCCCTAAACCTTCCCTTATCTTCATATCAGACACCCCTAAGGTAGGCCCAAGGGCAGGGTGCATTGTAGGTATAAGGTAGGACATGCCCTGGTGTGTGTGGCATGTCCTAATA